>CM076245.1:19884653-19959653 GCA_038380765.1 Odontothrips loti
AAACAGAGGGAAAACTCCGCTGGTACTGCCAGCCTCAGCACAGCGGAATGGAAATTATAAACACGAAAGTTGCAGTCAATTTACTTGAGATTGCGTATTTGGTCTCCGGTTCCACTAGTTTAAAACAACTTGAAACTAAAAATCCAGATAAGGAGACGACATGAAACGAAAAATATTGTCAACTGACCGGCATCTCTAGCCAAACAATGTGAGAAGGGCGCCCATCTCTCAGGACGCCACGTGTTGCCTTCACTCTTCCAGCAAAACGCAATTCGACAGTTCAATCATGTTCACGTAACAGCACATTCCTGAGAGGTTCGCAACACTGCCGAAAGTGAGCCAAATCGAGTGAGTGCGAACCTCGAACATCGGAAGCGCCCGAGCCTCTGACGACGTCCTGACCCCACACCGGACGGCGGACCGGCCGTCGCCAGCCACGACACCGGGCCGGCCGCGGCAGGGGTGCGGGGTCACGTCGTGTTGGCCCTACTTCCTGCCCTCGCGCGTCGTTTCCGGGTGCACGAACTCGCAGGCCACGGGGATGTGCCTGTACTCGATGCGGTAGTGCTTGCGCAGCGCCTCGGGCAGCACCGGCTTCTCGTGGATGGAGTTGGGGGACTCGGCCTCGGCCTCCACCTCCTCGTGGCTGCGGCGCGTCAGGAGCGGCATGGAGAAGTTGCGGGTGCGGCAGTAGGGCTCCTGCTTGCAGCGCACCACGCGCGGCAGCTGGTGCGGGTAGTGCGCGGCCCCCAGCAGCAGCGGCTCGTAGCCGTCCTCGCAGCCGCAGTGCTGCAGCGTCGCCAGAAACAGCACCACTGCTGCCACAGAGACCAGGGAGACCACTGGAAGATTCATTCTTAACTTTTGCGAAATTCGGAAATCGAGGGGCGAATCACTAGCGTAATCATGTGTACAAAATTCTAGAAAGTTTTAAAAAGAAATTGATAAAAATTGCGAATTTAAAGTTGGACTTGGACTTCATGACGAAAAATAGCACCTACATAGGCTGAAATAGCCAGAAAAGCAATAAAATTCTAAAATTAACGAAAACCACGGGCTGTAATCCGACGAAATCCTGAAATCTGGGTACACATTTTTACTGAGTGGTTGCCCCCTCGTCGGAAATGCAGCGTTCATATTAAGACTTTAGTGTCCAAACTGCTGTAGTTCCTCAAAATAAAGTTTTACCGGAGTCTGAATGCAGTTAAAGCGACGCGGAAAACTATAGTTTTTCCGAAATAACTGTCACTTTTCTTGTACTGAAACCATAGGTTCCTCAACAAAAAATACAGTTTCACTGCAGATGTCCAGTGCACTTTACTCTGGAGATCCTTCCACACCACACCCTCGACAAAGGATCCAAGCGAGGGGGTAACAACTTCAGGGTTCCGACAGGCAGCGGTCGGGTAATCCGGGTAACCCAGGTATTCCCAAGGGTATTCCTGGGCAATCCGGGGTAATCCGAGGTAATCCGCGGTTATCCGAGGGAATTTCACCTGGTTTATCCAGGGTAACACAAAGTAGTCCGGGGTAGTGCGAGGTAATCCAGGGTAATCCTAGGTTGTCCGGGGTAATCCGAGTAATCCGAGGTAATCCGGGTGATTCGTAATCCGACAGACACAATTTTTAGGAGTCGTTGCCTCCTCGGATCCTCGCTGCACTCGCTTACCTCGGGCTTGGACGCCGATGGTGTTGCATGTGGTGTCATGCCGCGTCCTCTTGCCGACGACGGGAAGCGGCTCCGGCCTTTCGGGTAGCGAGATCAGGGCGTTATCCATCTCGTCCGTGTCTGTCTGTGGGTCCACGTCGAACGCCTGGTGGTCCATGGGCTCCCTGGGCTCCCTGGGCTCCCTGGGCTCCCTGGGTTCCCTGGGCTCCCTGGGTTCCCTGGGCTCCCTGAGTTCCCTGAGTTCCCTGGGGTCTCTGGGGTCCTGGACGCGGCCGATGGACGTGACGCCACCGGCGCCGCAGTTCCCGGAGAAGCAACCCAGCATGCCACCAAGCGCGGCTCCGAGGCTCAGGGCTGGGATGCCGTCAGCAGCCTGCCCCTGGCCGAGGCCCTGGCCGAGGCCCTGGCCGATGTCCGCCTGCTCCAGCCAGGAGAGTGACGGCGCGGTACGGCGTCCCTCAACCACCAGCACGGGCAGCGTCGCCAGCAGCAGGGCTGCCCACTGCACACAGCGATAGATAAGGCCAGGTCCAGACATAGGGCCAGGCAACACCACGTAGGATCACGCACCTGGGTCGGCATGGCCGCGAAGGACACCTACGGGCACACTGCTCCTGCCTCCGCGGCTGTGCGCTCAGTGGCGCTAGTTCTGCCCGTTCTCCGCCTTTAAGTAACTCACCCCTGTGTCCCACCCCCTCGCCGCCCCTTTCGTGTATGACACCCACGTCCAGCCGCCACCCCGTCGCCGGGGATAGCCGGGGGCAGCGGGGGCCACGTACCAGGCCGGCCAGACTCTGAGCTCCGGCCCCAGGGCCCGGTCGGACACATCCAGGTGTCGGTATCGAGTTTCACCTTTCACCTACGTCACGAGGATGCCGCCACAAAGGGGCTGGGCAAGGCTGGAGGAGGGCCCCGTGTTTTCTTCCCCTTCCTACGCCATGCTGTGTCATGTCGACGCCCGTCGCTTTACTAGCCTTCTCTCCACATTGGTCAGTCCTAGCGCACATGGCGCCCGGCGCGTAGGCAACACCAGCTTCGGCATGCACGCGTGTCGTGCGGGCTGGCCTACCCGGGTATTGGCGGGCGCTTCCATGTTGCCGTTCAGTTGTAGTTGCCGACAGCAGGGCGTGTTGGTACTGAGAAGAATGTCCACGAATGCCACAACGATGACAACACTCCGTAGACTCTTTGAAAAGGCTTAATGACCATGCATAGCACTCATTTAATTGGGACCCAGGCAGGGGGAGGGGCGGGAAGCATTCTAGGTCTAAGCAGAGGCACCTTCCTGCCGAAAGAGGCGCATCGAAATTCGTCTACCGGATGTTAACGGAAGGCCCGAAACCTATCATAAGCCCACACCGGCTACGTGAAGAGGAAGGCGGTGGCCGCGGAGGCCGGCGGAGGCTTCGCGACGGGGCTCGACTCGGCGGAGGAGAGGAGGGAGGTGGTTGGCTCGATAAAGGCGTTGCACCACTTCCAGGCGCCGTAACGGCCGTAACGGCGTTAAGGTGTCCTTCACGGGGCACGCTGTCGCACACTGTCGCACGCTGTCGCACACTGTCGCACACTGTCGCGCGCTGTCGCACCCACCCAGGCACCCTCCGCGGCCGCCAGTCTGCGCAGCCCGGCCCAGGGCACCGTCTCAGCGGCCACAAACGTGCCGTGCTGCCGTGCCACCCGGCATGTGACATGGAGCGGACCAGAACCGCAGCAGTGCGGCTGCTCCTGGGCGCCGCGCTGCCGGCCCTGGCTCTGCTGCTGACTGCGGGCCCTGCGGACGCGCTGTTCCTGGTGAGGCGTGGCGTTGGCAAAGGCCCGCAAGGCCACCAGGACGTTGGTGCTGATCTGCGATTCCCTATAGTCGGACGTTGTTCGCAGGCACCCTGCCTCTGGCGGCCGCAGCGTGGCATCGGCAAGCCGTCGTCAGGGACCCCGGCCTCCCCGGTCTCGGCCGACTCGGCGTTGATCCGCTTCATGTCGACGGACGCGGACGTGTGCAACCTGCTGTGCAAGTCGCCGCTCGCGCCGCCGAGCGTGTGCCAGCGGTGCTGCGAGCAAGGCCAGCAGGCGTCGGCATGGGGACCCGCGTCCTGGGGCCAGGGCGGCCTGTTCGGGGCATTCGGCTGGCAACCCCCAGCCTCCGACCACAAGCCGGCTCTGGTACGCGAGAGGACAGCAGCGGGGGCAGAGAGAGAGAGCGGTAGTAGCGCCCCGCCCCCGGCCCGCGGCAGGCCACACGTGGTGGTGATTTCTAAACCGCGTTGTCTCGTGCCTTGCAGGGCCCGCCAACCGTCCCGCTCGTGCCACTCAGCCAGCTGACGGCGGCCATCGGGCAGCTGTTCGGCGTCAGGCCCTGGGCAGACGGCAACGCCACCCTGCCAGCCGGCCTCGGCGGCACCAACAGCGCCCCCACGGTCATCGTCCTCCCCGGCGCCTCTGTCGGCTCCGTTGCGCACCCGGCTCACCCGGCTCAGCCGGCTCAGCCCGTGCAACCGGCTCAACAAGTGCAACCGGCACAGCCTGTGGAGCCGACAACGGTCGTGCAGCTAGTGCCAGTACAGACCGTTCATCCCACAACGGTCGTGCAGCCAGCTGTGGTCGTGCAGCGCAGCACAGTAGGGCCCGAGAAACCAGCCGGCTGAGCGCTCAGAGGCAGACGGCTGCTCTGGTGCCCAAGTGTGCGTTAAGGCCGTGCCGAACTAGGCGGAATCCCCAGGAATCCCGAGCCGAGCCGACGCCCGCGTTAACGTTGTTACTTGGCGTCACGTACCCGCCGGTACCCGCAGGTGCCCGTGACCCCAGCGCCCCCGCGCAAGGCTACGGGCGTGCCCGGAAGCTTGTAATTAACACGAACCTGCCACCACAAAGTGGCGTCATATAGTGCAATGTTAGGGATACGGCTGTACATGACCAATATATGAAATACATAATTTCTATTTAACTATAGAAAACCTCCCTGTAAAATGTCTTTATTTACTTTGAACCCTGCTCCAGAATTCTGTTTGCACTTTTGCAAATTGACCCGCTGTATAACATCGAGAAAAATTAAGGGGTGGAGAACAGGACTTGAACCCGGGACAACTATAAATGTCAGTTTGTGTGCAGTGAGGGTCCCTCCCTCGGGTTCCTCCACGGATTCCCTTTGGATTTCCTCGTCGTTGGCGCCGCAATGATCGTGGTGCGGGGTGAGGCCGGGCGGCGGCGGCAGGGCGAGGTCAGCGCGAAGCCCAGTGCCCAGCCCAGCTCAGGGCCAGAGAGAAGCGTCTGGCCTAGACACGAACGCACAACCTTATTGTTCGAGAACACGGGACAGATATACAAAAGTACTTTTCTTTAAACGCAAAAAAGGGGGGTAGGGAACTGATGCCTGGAGGTGATTTTGGAGATTTCTATTTCGTTGCGTTTCATTTCGGCTCTCCTCTAGCCAGAATGCAAATCCAGTGGAATCTCAGACTCGCGGTCCTTTTTCTCGACTCGCAGGTCCCCGCAGAAGAGACAAAGCACACGGGGGAAATGGCACCTGCAGGTCGGCACTGCGCGGCTCTGCGCGGCACGGACCACACACAGTGGGCGGGCTGGGCTAGGCCGACGCCGCCGCCGCCCCGCCGAGCGACGAGGCGCCGAATGAATGAGTGGTAAATGAATGGACAAGGGCTGAGCGCGGTAGGTGCCGGCAGGTGCTGGCGGGTCCTGTAGCGCCACACGCGCGTGCCCGCTCACACAACACGCCTGGGCACGGCCGGCCCGGCACGCCCGGTAGCTGCCGTCCCCCAGCGCCCCCCCCCCCTTCAACCTGCTACTTATTGTCAATGCGACCCAGAGTTCGCCTAAAACGACGACACCGGCTCTGCTCTCCCTCAGTCGCCGCGACCCCGCAGTGCGTGAGACAGCATGGAGCTCCTCGTCAAAGTCGTGCTCCTGGCCGCGATCATGGCCGCGTCGGCAGAGGCCATCTTCACGGTGAGCTTGTTGAGCCGCACTGCTCGCGGAGTGTTCACGCTAGCTTAGGCAACCACGACTTGTGCGCGCACGCGTGTTCTGCGGGCTGGCCTACCCCGGCATTCGCTGGGCGCTCGGCATCGCCGTTCGGGACGCACTTCTTTATGTGGACGACGCCGACGCCCTTGCCTGGCGCGCTGTTCGCTGACGGCGCGTGTCGTCCAGTGTCACCCGGTGTCACCCGGTGTCACCCGGTGTCACCCCGTCGACCTCTGAGCCGTTTTCGCACTTGACGTCACGCGGTCCTTCTGCTTCTGCTGCCCCGCCCCGCCCTCGCGGCGCCGCTCTGTTTCCCGCAGCGGCAGGACAGGGGGTGCCACTACCACCCTTATGGCTTTGAGGGGGTGGCAGCGTGGCAGCACGCGAGTAGCGCTCGGCTCGGGGACCGCGGTGCCGGACAGGTCACCCGATCCGATACCACGCCTCGACTCCCGTGGACAATACGGCCATCAATGCCCCCCCCCCTTCCCGCCCCTATATCCCGCTATTTCTTTCTCTGGCCCATCTTGGAAGACTGCCCCTGCGGCCTTTAACGGCGCCAACGGGGTCGTGGCGGCGCCGCCCTGGGGGTTGGCGTTAAGCACCGCGCTAACACTCCTCTGTTGCTGCAGTCCCGCTGCATGTGGAAGGACGTGATGCGTCAGCTGCAGCAGCTGCACGGCGGCGGCGGGGAGAGCGCCTCTGCCGCGAGCAGCAGCAGCAGCAGCAGCAGCAGCAGCAGCAGCAGCAGCAGCAGCAGCGGCAGCGGCAGCGCCGAGCTCTGGCCCTGGGGCTCTCGGTAAGGACCTCGCCGTCACCGCCCACCTCACCTGGCGGGCCTTCGGCTGCTGGACACTTGTGTGCACGCCGTGATCTGTTGGTGCGCAGGGTGCGCCGCTTCCTGTGGACGGACGGGGACGTGTGCGAGTGGCTGTGCGACAAGGACGACTCGCTGCCGGGGCTGCCGGCGGTGGAGGACATCTGCAGCCGCTGCTGCCCGGGGAAGGCGAGCTCGGCGCCGCCAGCGTCCTCGACGATGGCGTCTACGACGAGGCAAACTACCAGCCAGTCCGTGTCGTCCTCGACAGTCCCTTCAGAGAACGGGGCGACAACGGTCAGGGCATCCGGCAGCACGATGACCGTCCCCACCATGACCAAATCTCTCGCCAGCGGGGGCAACGTCGTGAGACGCAACGTTCGGTCCACGCCGCCGGCACCGCAGGTGCCGCAGGTGAGGGGTAAAGAGAGGCGAAGGGGAGAAGGGAGGGAGGGGGGAGGCAGAGGACTTGCCTCCCCGTGAGCGCGTTGTGTGTCGCGGGGGTGTTTATCGGCGGTGTCTGTTTGCCGCGCAGATGGTGGGACACATCGCATGCTACGCCCCCGAGCTGCCGAGCGAAGGCGAAGGCGAAGGAGCCTCAGGGGACTTGCCGCCGTCGCAGCCGCAGTAAGTATAGCTCGTTCCCCGAAGCGCTCGCTCCACGCCAGCAGCGGGCCGGGCTGGGCAGAGTCTGACAGCCCCCTCTGCGTTCACAGGGCGCGGACCTTCCTGGGCCTGCCGGGCGTGCTGCCCCAGATGCTGATCTCGCTGTCATGCAGCGACTGCAGCGGCGCTAACACCGGCCCCGCCAACACCCCGTCCCAGCATTTCCTCACGTTTTGCCGGACGTGCTGCCCCACCGTGATGGAGATGGAAGCCGCGACGGAGGCCGCGATCGGTCCTTAGCACAGCACAGCCGCATCCAATCTTTCTTTTTCAGTTTTATTAATCTCATCTTATAACATTTGAGCTATTGACATAGCGGCGGGTTTTCATGTTTTGTTTTTTTGATAATCACACTAAATAAAGTCTTATTTTTTTTCTAACATGCCGATATTTTCCCACTTCACCTGAATATATCCCAACTGTACAGCTGCTGCTCGACCGCTTCTCGCAGTAACTGAATTCCCCTCCCACCGGGTTTCAAGCGACCTGCGGGATGATTTTTCTCAGGATATGTCAACTTTGGACAAAAGAGGTTGCCTGTGGGCACCTGTGGGCACGTTGGGGTGCCAGAGAACCGACGCCAGTCGGCCACTCGACCTTGGTCGTTGTTCATCAGTTCCTAGAAAATTCTCCCTCGCTTTACTGCCCTCGCACTCGGCGTGGGCCCGGCGTATACTCCAGTCTAGCGCAGAGCGCAGGAGTGCTTGTGCCTTCACCTCCTTGTCCCCCCCATGTTCCCCCGCCGCCTCCCCTCTTCCCCGGCGGGGGCTGCGTTGGAGCCACCGGAGCCGCCGGCGGGGGCTGCGTTGGAGCCACCGGAGCCGCTGGCGGGGGCTGCGTTGGAGTTGCCCCCCGTCCCCGCCGCCCCGGACTGCAGGTACGCCTTGCGCACAGCCAGTGCCTCCCTCAAGAACGTGAAGGGCCGGTCCCTGGACGACCGCAGCACCAGCTTCCAGTAGGCCGAGCCGTACGGCGCGCTCGGGAATGCCGACAGCTTCTCGGCCAGGCGGTTCAGGTTGTCGATGTTTTTCTCCGGGTTCTCCACCCAGGCGCGGATGCGATCCGAGTCCTCGCCAGACACGATGGACAGGATGTGCGCCGCCGTTTCCAGCATGGCGTTCTGCGTCAGACCATAGTCAAACAGGGGTGATCACTAGGCTATAGTCTTTGGCATGGCCCTGGCCGAGTGGCCCTGGCCGAGCCGTTACCAGAGGGTGTTGACTTGGTGCTGTGCTTTCGAACGGGCAGAGAAGGTCGGGTTGCCTAATTTTAGGGGCGCCCCCGAGAGCAGGCAAGCAATTTTTGTCGGAAAAGTAAAATGAAACAAGCGGGTATCGGATCCGTGCCGCCCGACCCATCCGAGGGATGCGTGGCGACGCCGCAGCCGCTTGCGCTACGGAGGGTGATGGACGTGCAGACGTTGGCAACACTACTCTCGGGGGGGCGCTCTCTGTCTGTCTCGCACACACGACGGAGGCGCGCCATTTGAGTGTACCCCCACTGGCCGTTACCTCCGTGCCATCAGGCAGACTGCTCGGGAACGCCAGCCCGCCGTCCATCCCGTCGGCGTCGGTCGCTGAGGAGGCCGACGCTTCGGTCGACGTCGTACCGTCGGATCCGCCGTCGCCGCCGTCGGGACTCTTGGTGGTCCCGGCTGGGGCAGGGGCGACCAGACTCATGCCCAGACAGCACACCCGGCACAGCCGCGCCGCCAGCGCGCAGTGCAGAGCACAGTTGCCCCCGCGGCCGGAGGCGCCAGCGGCGCCGGTGCTACCGCTACATGGACTCTTCTGTCAACAAAACGGCTGTGATTGAGTGATCAGACAACCGCGGTCAACGCATGTCAAAGTCCAGGTCCTCTCTGAAGTCCCTGACACTCCCATATTGTTTCACATCTGAGAGAATTAGTGCTCGGAAATAAGGCAGGAATTTGCAACAAACTATGGGACGGTCCCTGCCTCTGACGATGAGGATGGCGACGGCAAGAGGGATCCTGCGTTGACGATCGCGACGTGCACTGCCAGGACGGCTAGGGCGGCGACCAGGGTGGTCTGAGGTACGGTGGGGGCGAGCATCTCTTGGTCCGCGGTGGTTGCGTTGTGCGACGGCTGCCAGGGCCGGAGAAACTCGCGGCCCTTGGCGAACAGACCCCCACCAAGGCGGTTCTAGGCGGCCCCAGCCCGCTCCGCTAACACGACCTCCTGCCGTTTTACTGTCCTGCGTAACCGTTTATGTCACGCGTGCAACTCCCTGCACCTACACATCGCGGAGGCTCGGTCAGGACTGCACTTTTCCCGAAAACAGTCTACTCGCAATTATTGTGTTTAAAACAGGGAAGGCAATGGCATGCCTAATTTACGAAAAATAAAACTCCGCTTTTCCCCCTTTTTAGGCACCAAGTAGCCTTGTAGAATGACCTAGGATTTGGACTTATTTTGTTTAATTTCAAGCATGACCCCTTCAGGAAATTGTCATCTTGTCATAAAAAAAAAACAGTGTTCCTAACGTTAACTTTTCTTCAAAATTTGCAAAAGGAGAATTTAAGAGGATTTGCATCGTATCAATATGAAAATGGTGGCTATGCCCTTCCAATTTTAACAATTTTGACTAGAAATACGATTCTGCGTTTTGACATTCTCTTTTTTTTAATTTAATTTTTAATATTTGTGTTACGACCACAATCCGCCTTGGCCCGTTCTTGTGGCACTCTGTCACTCGTCATCAAGAGGTCAGTGCAGTGTTTCCACCGAGAAAGTAGGCCTCTCTTATCGCCCCGCGCTCCACTTTCGCACCTCAGGCGGGGAGAGGAAACGAACAAGGGAAAGGACGAAAGAAAACGACTCAGGTGAAGGCGATATGGGAAATTTATTTCAGTACAAAATTAAGAAAATATACAACTTGTCGTCGTCAGGCACATATAATAGGAATAATAAACTGATGACCAAGCGTTCGTTCACATCAGCAACCGGGTGGCGGCGCGCTTCTATGTCCAGAGGGTCCGGCCCTGGGTGCTCTGGGTCTGGCCATCGCCGCCTTCACCCTCGGGGGCGTCGTCGGCGTCCTCGCGATGGCGGTAACGGAAGCCGGGCAGCTCTCTCCGGGCCTCCTCCAGCAGGTTGCTGATGACGCTGGGGTCCACGAGGACGGCTTGGTCGTTGCCATGGCCACCCCGATCTCCACGCGGCCCCGGAGCACCTCTGGCCCTCCGCAGCAGCGAGCGGACCTCGTCCTCGTCAACAGGCTCCACGTCCTGAAAACAGACTCTGTTGACTCTGCTGCATGCGCTGCATGCCAACACTCCCTACACTGGACGACGGCCAGCTCCTCACCCCCAGGGCGGAGGCAGCGAGCGCCTGCAGGCAGCGGTCGATGTCCTCCAGACGCTGCTGCCGGGTAGCTCCCTTGGCCATACCCGGCCCGCAGGTGTCCAGCCCGTCCAGCTCCTGTTAACAAGTCGTCGAAGTCTTCAACACCGCCCAAACTAAAGCAAGGGCGCCTGGTAAGTAGGCAATTGGCGTACACAGGTGCGCAGGCCGCTGATGTTGCCTACCATCGCAGGCGCTCGGCAGTGCACCGAACACACTGCTCGCTGCGCAACGCTGGAGCGCTTTATACCTGCAGTTTCCCATTGATGTGCTCTAGGCTGCGGCGAGCCTCGGGGTCCAGCTGATATCCGCTGAGGCCGCTCAGGTCCTGGGCCGCGTCCCGATCCTGGTCCACGTCACGGAGCAGGGCGGACAGCTTGAGCTTCTCCTCGTCCGTGATGGCCAAAGCGGAGCCTGACTGTTGACCCAACAACCAAATTTGCCGCAAATTTATGGGAAATGGTGCGCCGGTTAGGCTCTCAACATGAACAGCATACATACACTTTGTGAATCGTCCGACTCGGCGTCCGAATCGGCGCCGCTAATTCTGGGCAGCACCGAGCAGCCTTGGTCCCCGGCGGCGCCCACTGAAACACGGCGACGTGCTCTTGCTCGCATCCAAATGGCCAACACTGGCCCCGGTAGCCCTGCCCGGCCCTGCTGCACCCTGCTGCACCCTGCTGCCCCTTACCGTGATGGCCGCCGGCGCCGCCCGGCCCGGGCTCGGTGGCAGGGCACAGCTGCATGAAGGCATCCCAGTTCCTGGCCAGCATCGTGTTGTGGCCGCCCACCTGATCGCGCAGCTGCCGCAGCTGTGCCCGTGTCGACAGCTGGGCTCGCAGCGTCTCCGCCTGCGCCTCCTGCGACGGCCTCCGTGCAACACGCTGGGACCCCGTCTGGGGCCCCTGGCCACCCTCGGCCACCCCCGGCCCTGACTCACCTTCAGGCGGCGGTCGGAGTCTCGCAGCAAGGCGTCCAGCTTATGCATGTTGCTGTACGCCTCGCTGAGGGACAGCGCCGGCCCGGACCCGGAGGACCCGGAGGACCCGGAGCTGCCGTCGGCGTCCTCTCCGTCATCTATCGGGACATCGGGGCCCAGAGGGACCAGGGGGAGAAATGGACACTATCTAGACTCGGTAAAAGAAGCTCCAAGTTCCCCTTCTTAGATTGCCCCAACTACCAACTGGGTGGTGAATATGATGACCTCAAACTATTCAACACCATCACAGCATAAGTTTACACCACAGTACAATATTAATATTAGAAATATTATGCACATTTTGTGCTAGAGGATGGTAGAAGATAGAAAAATATGTTGGTCAATAAACAAATACTTAAACATATTTAAAAACTATCGTGCCACTAAACTTTGTGTTTATCATTTACTACATAGACTGGTTGAAATTCACATAGTCAATAATCATAACTCAAAATCATCTTAGATAAGAAAATAACAAGGAGAAAGATAAAAAAAAGAAAAAAGGTGCAGTTTTAAAATAAATCTTTGAAAACCTAAGAATAAATCATAGTGCTAACTATTATATGCAAAGTATGTATGGTGTGAGTGAAGTAAGAGTTATATAAACATGAAATCAATGGCTACATCTATCTACTTCAAAACTAGAAGGTTCCTTACTTAAAACTGGAAGATCAGGATCAAAAGAATTTTTAAATCTCAAGCTTCCATGAGTAGGGCGCCACTTTAAGCTACAATCATCAAGTCCTTGTCCACTACAGACACCATCAGCAGTTTGTTGATCGGGTACACCATTTTCTGTTTGTTGGTGGCCAAGTCTTAAAACCGTCTGACTTTCTTCACATGTGTTCACAGCTTTCCCTTTCTTATCCTCTCTTCGTTCCCGTCTTTTAATTCTTAATGCCATGTCATCTTCGTCACTGCTTCCCTCAGTGAACAACTCTTCTTCTGATATCCATTCTTCCTATTGCAAGAAGAAATACTTTTTGTTCAAGATATTTTGACGGCATACAAAACAAGCCCAACTAAGAGATGTCAAATTACCTGTGCAGTAGGTTGTTCCGAGTTCTCTGTTTTCTTTCGGTTTTTTAGATTTTCTAGAGAAGTAGCCATACTTAGAAGAGGATAATGACAGTGGATAAGAGATGTTGGAAAATGCCCGGCGTTGCTGGGACAACCTCAACAAATCCTTAGCAACTAGTCCTCAAAACTGACACATTTCACAAATTGACACTCTTAAAGGAGATCAATTCTATCAAAGTTATTATTATGCATATGAGGTAAATCTAAAGAAGAGTTTACGTCAACATTTTACTGAGCACGAACATCTTTTTCGAGTTTTCAACATTTGATCTTGCATATGACAGCGGCGTCTGCTACGAAATTTAAGAGAGAGAAAGAAAGAGAATGGGGGCGAGCTGCGAATAATCAACAGCCACTACTATTCGCAGAGCTGTCGTCTGCGTCGTCTGCAGGGTGCACCGGTTCGCACTTAAGCCTTGAGTTATACAGTTAAAATGTGTCAGACAGCATGTAGAACGCTAGAAAATAAACCATTTTCCTGCGAATAACAATTTCTGATGAAATTTGTTTATGTGCAGGTTTTCCTGCGCGCGCAGGTTTTCCTGCGAATATACACATCCTTAGGTTACTGGAGGTCGTTGTAGCGGTGGCGGGGTTATTTACCCACGGTTGTTTGAGTTTCGAGTTTGTTGACACTGTCTTTCAGTCGTCAGATAAATGGGGAGAGGTCCTTGCCTACTTGTCCTTTTACCTATGACTGTGTAGTTGAGCATGATTCGTCTGATTCGTCTCACAATGTCTGCTTGTAGACAAAATTGTTATTTATTAGGTGGTGTGTTTGTTGGTGTAACCCTTTCTCTGCTGATCTCCACAATGGAAAACACCTGTGGAAGCAATGTCACGGTAAACCAAGCTATAGGGACTGCAGAAGATTATGTTGATGAATATCAACCAAGAATAAACCTAGCAGGGAAGCCTCAGAAAGCCAAGAAAACACCCCAAGTATTAGTGCGGCCAAGATATTACTCAACTGAATTGGGGATAAGAGAAAAACTTTTTGTTGCTGTCTTATCATCAAAGGAAACAATTAACTCTCGAGGAGTGGCACTAAATAAAACAGTAGCCCATTTAGTTGATAAAATCATGTACTTCATTGATGCCCCAGGACCTCAGAAGCTCAACCTTAGCATGTCAGGCATTGTAGGTTTCACCGACACACGGAAGCTGCTGAAACCTTTTCATGTGATAAAGTATGTAGCCGACAACTTTTTGGATGAATATGACTTCTTTTTCATTGTGAAAGACTCTACTTATGTGAAGGCTCGAACCTTATATGAATTTGCTCAAGGCATAAGTGTCAGCCAGGAAGTACATGCAGGAAGTGAGAGAGAAGATGAACATACTGCTTTCTGTACACTTGGTGAGTCTTTAAAGTAAAGTGATGTTCTATTAGGTGCCATATGATGTAATAGTTCAGATCATAGTTCGTTGTATATCATAAATATTCATGCTATGCTTATAAAGTGCCTGGTACTTTCATGCTGTAAAAATTAATTCAGTTTTTGAGTTGTTATTGATAGTTTATGGTTCGTGCTTGTTTGTCTCTTGTACAGTAGAAAAATTTAGTGTAACATCGCTTATTTTATCCATTGCTAGAATCCTCTCTTCTTATCCTGTGTGACTTTTATTTTAGATGCGGGAGTTTTACTCAGCAACTCAGTTTTACGGAAGGTGCATGCTAGTCTGGATTGGTGTGTAAAGAATGCTTTTAGTGAGTCAGACACTGACAATGTAGGGCGGTGCATTTTACATGCCACTGACATTCCCTGTCAAAATACTGTTCAGGTAATGTACATTTCATTTTATGAACCAATTTTATTTTCTGCATCTGAAATATGTTTTTCTTTCTTTGAAGGAGTTGAATTTACGTACTCATCGAACAAAAGAACCTTTTAATTTGGAGAAGGAGCTACAAGCTCTTGCAAAGCAGAGTACTGTGGACAAAATCATTACCATGTATCCTGTTCCTGAGCCAGCAGCTGTGTACTCTTTCCATGCTTATTTTAGCAAGGTACTGGCATATCCAAGATCAATCCTGATGTTCTGCATGTATAAGACATTGAGTGAGACTGTTATTTTGTAGGTGGCGTTGACAGCAGCCCAGTTAAATGTTGCTGCCAGAAGGTCTGCTGTAATAAATATGTCATATATTGCTCCTGGAGGACGGAGTGGTGTTTCATGGCCTGTTGGATCAACTCCTGGAAATCGGCCAGCATCACGCTTTGATGTTTTACGCTGGGATTACTTTACATCATCGCACATCTATCCAGAATCTGATTTTAGCAATCTAAAAGAACTAGTTGGAGCTGACAAGCAAGATATTGAGGTACTACAAGTTTCTTTCATTAAAATTCTGAGAACATTCCTCTTAACTTTTTTTTGCTGTCATCCTTTTCAGTATGTGCTAAATGCATCCATTGCTTGGGTAAATACAAAATATGAAGGATTATTGCAGTACAGTCGCTTAATTAATGGTTATCGTCAGTTTGATCCCTCACGTGGTCTTGATTACAAATTAGATATGGCTTTTCGAGATACCACAAGTGGACATGAAATTCATAAAAGGTCAGTAAAACAGTTTTCCCCTTTTTTTAAAACAATTTTGAAACTGTAATAGTTTTTAAAAAATTAACTCCTTTTTTTATAAAGGCTGGAAGTAAGCAAACCTCTTGGGAGAGTTGAAGTAGTTCCAGTGCCTTATGTTACTGAAAATACCCGGGTTTGTCTGGTTTTACCTGTTACCATTGAGACAAAATCCATGGTTGCAAGCTTCATTCAACAGTACAATTCAGTTTGCATGGAAAAGAAAGACAAAACATTCCTCATGTTGGTGAGTATTGTCAAGTGAAAGTTATTTTGTACCGTATATCCTAAAAGCTTGTTTTGTTTTCCCTAGTAGTAATATATATTAAAAATGCTTCAATGACAATAAACTTTCAGGTTTTGATGTATGATCCTCGTCATCCTGGAAAAGGAAATAAAGACGATACCTTCCTTGATCTAAAGCAGACAGCATTAGCTTTAAGTGATCGTCATAAGAGAGATGGGGGCAAAATAGCTTGGGTATCTGTTAAACTACCAGATTCTCAACAAGCTATGCATGTAACAAAGGGGCTCATTGACTTTGCTACTGCCGATCTCGCCATTCGCAAACTTTCTCCAGATTCCTTGGTGTTCTTTGTGAGACCCAATGCAGAGCTGCGACAAGACCTTATTAACAGAGTAAGTTCTATGATTAACAAAAACTGTATTTTAGATTTGTTATTTACGTTTAAAAAAAAACTTGTCTCCTTTCTTTTACTTTCCAGGTAAGAATGAATACAATTCAGCATGTACAAGCTTTCAGCCCCATTCCTTTCTCAGAGTTCCATCCTGACATAGTCTACAATGCTGACTTACCTCGCCCATCAGAACTTGATATAAATAAAAGTTATGGCCATTATGATTCATTAAACACAGCTTTCATATCATTTTATGCAAGTGACTATTTAGCTGGTAAGTGAGACCACTAACCCTAATCTTCATCCTTTTAAGCAATCCTGCAATTCAGACCCGTACCGCAATTTTCTTTTGTATTCTGTTCCAGCTCGCAAGACCATAGAAAATAAGCTTCCAATGATACGTGCTGACAAAGACTTGAATGTTTTGGTGTCCATTGCATCTTCAAAGCCTACAGACAAAGAAACATCTGACCTCATCAAGAGCCTTGCAGAGAACACCCTTTATGGTCTGTTTGTAAGAGCAAGTGATTTGCATATGCTACGAGCTGTTGAGCCAGGTCTTCGATTAAGACATGTCCCTTTGAATTGTAGCAGCAGTGGTAGTGCTTCAGACATTAGTTTGTATATGTTGAATACTTGTGTCAAAGCTAGAGCAAACAATTTAGGGTCTCGTAGTGCATTGGCAAGACTGCTACTAGAATTTCAATCATTGACACCAGCTATGTCAGCTTAGGATAAATTCTGTTCCCTCTTCTATATAAAAGATGGGGAATATTTTCAGAAGTCTGAAACATATAGTAGTATGCAATAGAATTATTGGTGCTAATTTTTTACTTACTTGTGTGTCATCAGCATGTTAAGTTTTCATTTGATTTATTCTTTTCCTGTGAAGTAAAGATATGCGCAGTAAAATATACATATTAATATCCTCGTAAGACCACTTGTTCCCTATAGCCCAATAATATTAGAGAGGTATTTTTAAGTGTTAATTACCAATAATAGTCCATCCAACTGTCATAATTGAATTAACTTACATGGGTAGAGTTTGATATAGCTACACTAGTATGTATCAAGTGCAGAGCAGTCTAGGCTTTTTCAATCACGTCTTATTTATTATTTATACAGTATCAAGTACACAATGTAGGTACAAAGTAATAAAAATTATTTCTCTTTCAATCACTGTCTGATCCTGATTCAGATAATTGTAAGTCATCATTGAGCAGATGGTCAGGCACTGACATGGAAGGTGCAGGGGAAGGTGCATGAGTATTTCCATGACCTGACAACATAAAAGAGAAACAAAGAAATATTGTTACTTTGAATGCACTTGCACAAAATATGATTCAAATTTTGAAATTGGTTTCTTGCCATTAAGAGGAAGGGAAAGCTGGTTGCTGCTTGATTGTTCAGGTTCAGTCTCACTGTCAGAGGATCCACTGCCAGAAGAGGAATCACTGGAGGAATCTGACAAGGAGCCAACTGGCCGAATGGCATCCTTAACAGGGGGAAAAAAAATTATTTTGGAAAATATTGCAATCCTACTTTAGACTTAGAGATAGGTGGACAATGTACCTGATCATAATTGGGTGATTCCTTTGGCACTGATGTATCCATAGGAGTTGGCACCTCATCCATTCCAAGCATTGGTAAACTGGTGGACTGATCAGGGGGTGACCTGCTCATACAAAATGGGGAGTAAAGACTATTTATACTTTCACCTAATTTCGCATTCAATTGTATGCTGCCTTCACTTACCATCTATTGTGGCTAGCTTGAGCTGATGAGACTGAAGGACCTGTGGGACTTCTATGATGACCGGGAGATGGATAAGAGGGTGAAGCACGCAGTGGTGAATGTCGTGGTACACAACCAGACAGAGAAGAAGCCATTTGTTGTGGCTTAAGCCTATGGTTATTTGAAGAAGTAGTGTTTCGGCTAGGTACTCCAGCAGAGTTAGCTTTACTTGTTCCTCCACTCAATGGCTTTTTAGGTGGTGGTGGTGCCACTTGTTCAGGTGGTGAGCCATCGAGGAGAGGTGGAAGACCAGACTGATAGGGCCGTCCTGGGGCTCCTGGGGCTGCTTTATTAGTTTCTTTCCTGGATCAAAAAGAATAGTTAAGCTTTTGAGTATATTTAACTGCTCACAAAGTAGTATTTAATGTGTCCTCTGCATACCAACACTTACCTAGTTTTCTTAACTTGAATATTGCTAGAGAGCTTCTCAAGCACTACTTCACCCGTATGTCTATCAATAATCAAGACACATTCCTTGTGGTAAGGTCGCTGTGAACCTTTGAATACTGTGTGTTCTGTGCCGGCTCCATCAAGGTGAGGAACCGTAACTGTTACCTGCTGATTCATCTCCACAGCAACAGATGCCATCTTGCTAACGTCCACACTGGCTGGTTTGAAATCATCTGAAAGGTGTGCATTCGAATAAGACATTGAAGATATCATTACACCTCTACAAATCCCTTAATAGAAAAGTTATTTAAAATTTTATTAAAAGAGTCAGAGTGAAAAGAAATAGTTTTATTACAAAATGAGAATAACGTTGAGATGTGGTGGAGTAATACCATTATGTGGCTAGGCAACTACTTGACAAACACAATGGAATCAGTGGAAGGCACATACAAGAGTGGAGAACATATGTGCAGGGCCAAAACTACAAAATTTGATATGTCAGCTGTTTGAGTGTCTACAGAATTGTGACATTACATAACCAATATGGTAAGACCAATCTTTCATAAATCTGAACGCCATCAGGCTATCGCCAGGAGAAATAGCTCCTGCTTCATGGAAAATCATTGTCAACTTCTTTGGATACGCACTACGTGGTGTGAAGTGGGTTCGGAAAGGCCTACTTAAACCTGCTGCTCTCATAACCTCAAACTACATCAGTTGTAGACGTAGTGGGTATACTCACATTTCATAGTGTGAAACGCAGTTCCTCTAGAATTTGTGAAGCTTGGTCCGAGCTTCAGGGGCCGCTCCTCCGGACCGAGGCCCAATTTAACGGCGGCGGCATCCCCTTTCGGTCTATTAGGTGGACACCTCTGCATTTAAACAGTTTATCGCAACACAACAAAACCTTTCCTAAAACTCTCTCTTTGATTCCGACACATCTAATATTATCTGGTTGCACACGGCGCTGACGAAATATACTGTCTGACTTAGCGTCGGGTAGAACTCAACTAAATTTTTTACAAATCCAGTACCTACTCAGTTGTAGGTTCATGACCTATATCTAGCATAAAAGCATACTTGTTCTTGTACCCACAGACCAGACAGACGTCTTCGGATGGCTGCTGCAAGTGGGGAGGGAAAGAGGTGGGTGGGGCAGGGGGAGGGTTGTCAGGAGGGGGGAGCAGAGGGAGGACAAGAAAAAGAGAGAGGTAGGTGGGGGATATGAGGGAATGACGGACGCGACGAACCAGGTGGCAAGGCAGACGTATTGTGTTTGGACGAATCTAGTTGTATAGTTGTATATCATAGAATTGACACCCAAATTGCCATCCGATTTTCCCTCCTCCAACATGTATTTTTAGAAGAATGAGAAAATCTTGCAAGAGTAAAATAATCTTAGTGGTGTTAATAACAACAATAACAACTTTATTAAAAATAACAACAAAAATTACATGGGTTGAACGTCACTTAAATATTTTTGAGCTTGTAATGAAAACATATAAAAATGTATATATGTATGTATATGTATGTATGAACAATCCGCTGAATCACCTTTATTTACACAAAAAATCTTGTGGAATCTTTCTTTCATGAATGCCCATAGCAAAAAAAGATTTATTTTTAAAAATCACATTATTTCAAACACAATTACAAGAGGTAAGGTAAAACAAGAACAACTCATTTGTTTACATGACATGCCAAATGACAAGGTTGTGCAGTATAATATTATATTGTAAGGTCCTAATTAATCAGTCCACATCAAATCCATTCAATATTAAAAAGTGAGATATTAATATCAACAAATTACTTTTTCATTAATCTCAGGAAATATTGTACTAAGGTGGAAATTTGTTAGTGTAGTTGCACTTGGTGATTGTATATTATTATTCTGAGGAGGGTGCATAGTTAATCGAGGAGTGCTGTATATTGTGTCCTGAGTGGAAGGCATAGGATATGAGTGATGTGACAAGAAAGTGGGATGTGGGGGTGGAGGGGGATGATTGGTAAAATTTATATCATCTTGGAGCATTGTTGCAGGCATGTTCATGTAACCAAAATCCACAATATTTGAAGATGAAGCCACTTGTGTTGAGGAAGATGAACTACCAATGGAATTATTGTTCCCTGATCGATGACGACCTGATGGGGATTCTGGCACACTGGCAGGATGGTGCACCTTTGGTGTATTTGAATTCTCATCAGCAGAAGACCTATCAGAAATGTTTTGTAATGGGTAAGAATTATTTCGATGGGATCTAGGTGGATTGCCAAGCATAAATGATGGTACAGTATCACTGTGCAAGAAAGTGCCTGAGTAGTCATTAGCTCTAGGCAAATCTGGAAGAAACTGAGTTTGTGGTCCCTGCGGTTGCAGAGTTCCAGTGCTGCTATTTTGATATGCCATGCCAGTTGCAACGTAGTTGTTGGTGTAATGGGGACAGCCATGTGAACGGCGCTTTCGATTATGATTAAAATGAGACATTTGCTGAGTATTTGTTGAAGATAGCAATGCTTCTGTTGAATAATTGCTAGAAACACTTTTGAACAAGTTTTGCTTACTGGAATGACAAACAGTTGTTTCTTGTTCACTAAAAGATGTATATGATGTGTTGGATTCTTTGGTAGAAGAGTTTGCACGATTCTTACCTGCACTGCCAGTATCAACCAGTTGGCTTACTGATAAGAAAGTTGCCACACATTCCTGAGTTTGTGCTGACACTGAGTTTGATTCTTCTGCTGCCTTGTCTGCTGTACGTCTTATTGTATTCAGAGTCTTTTTCACTGACTTCTTCGGACATGATTGAGGATCACTGTTATACGGTGGCAGGAAAGGCCTGCTAATGTTGTTATCACCCAAGGCCAAGTCACCAACCAAAGTGGGCAAAGTTGATGGTATCATCATATTTCCTAGCATTGATGAACCTCCATTTTTGTTTGGAGACCATGCAGAATTATCATGAAAATTTTCCAAAGTTTCATTTCCAAAGAGGTGGATCTCATTTCCTTTATATAATGACTGACTAGAGTGAGGAATGTCCAGACAATGGAAATTGGTAGACTGATCAAATACACTGGCAGCATTTTCAGAATCCTTAGTATGCTCAGATAAATAGAAAAGCCCCTGGGTACTGTTCATATTTGAATTGTTTCCAAATGAAGGGCCAGTGTGATGCTGATGCGATCTTATGTCTGGAGCAGTCATCCAATTAACAGGAGGACGATGTAAATTTGGGACTGGCTCCTTATTGTTTGAGCGACTACAATGTTGCCTTTGTTGGCTTGACTGAGGTTTCACTTGGTGCCCCTCGTGGCTATTTGATTTATCATTAAAGTGCACCTGGTGATTTGATGATGAACTCACAGAACTGTTGCCAAACTGCATCATATTGGATGAATTTTCCAGATTGAAGTTTAGTCCAGATGCATTTTGTTTGGAATGGTCTGCAGGAGCTTCACTATGTTGATTGAAATGAGGTATATTCTTCTTTGATACAGAATCATGTGGGACCACCACAGGAAATTGACTATTTGAGGTACCATGTTGTTTTGATAAATTATTAGATTGATGGTGGTACGAGTTCATCATGAGATGATCATTACCAATAGATTCTTTACCATTCAAACTGGAGACATGACTGTAACTTGCAACAGCTGATGTCTGCTTCAGTTCAGGATTGTTTGTACTATGATTGTAATTTGGCACACTGACTGGTTGCTTGGAATTTTGATTATTATTAGAGGAATTCAATCCAGATTTCATGCTCTGAGATGGGGCTCTGTTGTCGTAATAAGGGTTATTCACTTTACTTTGTTTGACCTCTGAAGATGGGTATGCAATTGATGAAGAACTTGCCTCAGTTCCTTGCCTAAGATCAACTTGCTGGTGAGTAAACAGTACACCTCCACTAGAATTTGAGGAAACTTTAATGGCTTCTGCAGAACTACACTCCACCTGTTTTGATGAAAATGTCTTCTTAACCACAGAATTGCTTCCAGAGGAAATAAAATTACTTGAAGATACATTTTGCTTACTACTCAGCAATAACCCTTGGTCTGAAGATGTGACAATATTTTGAGACTGATTGTAGCTGGCAGCATTTGCAGTTAATTTATTACTCATTGCTAAGCCAGTCCCAGGAATCAGCTGGCTATGGTTGGATGTAGATGTTGCAACACTATGATTTGAAATCAATTCTTGCATCTCCACAGGTTTGCCTAAAACTTTTGTAGATGAGTATGCTTCCTGGTCATGAGATAGTTTTGAAGTTGGCTTGGATAGTTGAATGTTTTCTGTGGGAGCCATTGTTGACCATGAGAGAATACTTGATGAGTGGTGTCTGGTTGAAGAATGCAGTTCCTCACCATTAGCACTTGAACTCATCAGTGTCGGAGGTAAAACATAGTTCACAGCACAGTCAGAACGAGATGCACTGTTTGAAAAATCAGGAAATGTTCCCTGAGATGTGTGAGGCATTTCCAGCCAATCCGTTTGTTTTTCACAAGTGAGGAATGAAGTTGACTGCTGCGAAGCATTCAATTTCACAGAAGCCTTGATTTGCGTAGTTCCTCCTAACTCACTTCCAGGTTCCATGCTAGATGAGCCAACTGATGGAACAGAAGTGGACTCACTCCTTGATTGGCAAGTCAGTTTGATGTTGTTGGAACAAGGATTTTGATAAATTACCTTTGAAGAAAATGGTGTGCCATCTTTCTGAGACACAGACGTTTGTAAGTTTTTCTGCAAAAAGCTAGAACTCTCTTTCAGTGGTATAAGATGATCACCATTACTGCATTTCTGAGCATTATTTTCTACACGATGCTTTTGCATGAAACTACCCACATCCACTGATGAATCCAGGGATTTGTTTTTTAAAAGAGCACTTGACAAGGTATCTTGGCTGAAAACATTGGGGGCACTGTCAACTATGCTGCTGCTGTCGATAGAAGAAAACACACTGACACATTTCGTGACGGGAGTGTCACAATCCAAATTGCCAATTTGCAGAATTGTTTTCATGCCAGGTTGGCTGTCATTATTTTCACACACTGCTTCATCAGAGAGTAATTCTGAAGCCTTTGAAGTTGATACAAGAGGGAATGCTAGGAGGAAAGCAGCTGTTGGTGAAATGGATTCTGAATGGTGCCCTCCAGTTGGAACTTGCAATGAGGCAAAAATGTCATTAGATATATCTGAAGAATGCAGAGGCAATCCAAAAGAACTATCAGTTGAATCAAATGACTCAGGCACAGTCTTAAAGTTATCAATATCAGTAATAGGAATAAATGTATTTTTGTTAGTGTGCAATGGTACACTAGAAAATAAATTGTACGAAGAGCATGCTCGGTCAGATTTAAATTTTGATTTATCAGACCACTCACTGTACATTTCAGTTGAAATAATTCCCTTGCTTTTGCCTAAATGGTAAAAATTATCATTGGATTTGTCACTAACTATTCCCTCCGACACATCTCCTGTTAGCCTCATACTTAGTGGTTTGGAACTCAAAAGATCTGAAACCCTTTCATGGGACATAACTTGCGGTGAATTACTTCCTTCAGTTGTACTTTCAGGATTTTGCAGCAGCTGCTGTCTTGCACACAATGCGGATATTGTGTAGTTTGATTTTGATGTTTTTGAAGGTGAGGATACTTCATCAGTGGCGTTCATATTACTTGAAGTTTCATCTGGTTTTACGCAATGAGTATCACACGCTTTTGGGTCACACTTTGGTTGTTTCACATTT
Organism: Odontothrips loti; assembly: GCA_038380765.1. NCBI lineage: Eukaryota > Metazoa > Arthropoda > Insecta > Thysanoptera > Thripidae > Odontothrips > Odontothrips loti. Next base: position 19,908,360 of record CM076245.1, read on the forward strand.
TCAATGTTGATATCTACTTCACAAAGGCGCTTCTTTCCTGTGGTGATGTTCCCTGGAACTTTAAATGTTTTGGTTGTCTTTTCTTCTATTTGCAGCTGTTGCTCTACAGTTGTGTTTGCGGATGATATCTCCACAATGGCTTCCTTTGATGACCCTTTGATAGAACTGGGTTCTGCAGTAACACACATTTCTTCTGACGCTGAAGATGCTAAACTATCCAATTTGTCATCATTTCCAATAAGTTTGCAATTGTTGGAATTTCCTGCTACATTTTCCTTGTCAATTTCTAAGATAATTTCTTGGTTTTCTTCACCTACTTGCTTACCTGGCTGTTTCTCAGATGTGGCATCTCCAAGTTTTGTAAGTGCCATTGGTGAACTGAATTTATTTTCTACAGTGGCGTTTGAAGGTTTCACACCTGTTGCCTTAGACAGCTTAATTCCTTTTGTGCTTTTGATTGACTTCTCTTTGTTAGCTCCTCCTGAAGATTTTGGAACCATCTTCCCAGAATCTCTCTTCAAAAATTTTCTGCTGGTAACTTGTGATGAAATATTCCTTAGAACACATTTTGGTTTTAATAAAGGAATAGGTACTTTTTTCACCTTTCTCAATGCCTTGTTTGGTGGTCCGGGCTGAATAGGACGAGCATTATTAGCACTACAAACAACTTTTTGAGTTGACAATGGACTTGGTGCCACAACATTACTTTGAACAAGAATGAAAGGATTGACGGTTTTGACACCTGTTACAGAGACCAGCAATGGGAGTTGGGATGTTAAAGGGGCACTGGGACTACCTGATGTAAAGAGAAGTTGAGTTTGCAGGGGTGAAGGTTGAACAACTACAGGGTTACTTTGAATCATGGGAGGGTTTGCATCCAAGTTAAAGTCATTTTTCAAGTTAGAACAATGAACTGCTTTGACACCAGTGGTAGGCAAAACTTTTTTTGGACTGGTGCACCCATTACTATTACTGGACAGAGAAATAGAATCACTTCCATCATTCTTCAGTTTCACCCTAACTTTCTGCTTCTGTATGATACTGCTTCTATGGGTTTGATTACAATTACCAGGCATGGATGTTCCTAAGTAAAAGAAATGGGTACAATAGATTAATTTTAAAGTGTAAGGGATGTAGCCAGCAGTAAATAGAACAATCAACTTACCAATTTCAGAAACAAGCTGTACTATGTCAGGTCTTACACAGACAGGAGGGGCTTCCAATGTGACGTAGTCTGGTGGTACTTCCACATTTGAAACACGAAGAAATAGGACAAGCTGACTAAATTTAGAGAGAATATGATGGATCCATTTCTGTACTGCTGTTGACTCCGATCGTTCAGTTCCTATTTATTGAAGAATGTCAATGTTTAACTTTCAACAAATCCGTTCACAAATGACTGCATTTGGAAAGAAAAAAAACAGGTTTTCAGAATTTTACCTTGTACATCTTTAACTCCTTTCTCTTCTTTGAGCTGGCAAATACTTGCAAGAGCTTGGATGAGGATAGTTTTTTTACTGATGGTCCGTCCCTCAACATAACCTGGGAGAGCTTTATACAAATCACAGAATGCTTGATTTAACACATCACGTCGTCCTTTTTCCCATTCTCTTCCTTTGCTGGAATCAGAAAGGGTAAATATCATTAACAAACAAGCACTATTCATGTTTTACAAAAAATGAAACAACCAGCAACTGATGAAACTCGAGAGAATCTTTCTGAACTCCACAGTAAGTAACATGGGCTGGCAATGTAAAAGAAAGATAGAACAATCTTGAAGCCCTAAACAGCACAAGATATAGAGCTATAAACTTGATGGTTTAGTTAGTTTTAAAAAATGACAGACTTCATTAGTGAATACACCAAGGCTAGATGGCTGGACATGGGTTATGTGTTCCAACATGTCTTTGGTATGAACGAGGTTAATTTTGACGTGATAGTTCTAAAACGCCCAAGCTACATTTTCTACGCGATTTGCACAAACCACTAACACGAAAGATTGATCGCAACAAGATTGTAGGGAGACACTGGAAAACGAATAGTATCTCGCGAGAGTTGTCCAGCAAACAATATTCTTGAACTAGATGAGATACGCACCTTGCTTCTTTTTTACCCATATTTCTGTTCCACTTTAGTTACTACATAGCAATTACACTCGTAGGAAAGAGGAAATGTCATTGCGTGGATTGTCTGTCATCCAGTCTTCATTGAAGCGCAATGTAAACAAACACAAACACTTCCATGGTCACAATGACGTCATCGAGTTTTCTGTTTAATTCAGGTTATGGTCGGTATTAAGTTTTGGAGAGTTACTTTCAGTTTACCAAAAGGATGGCGTCTAAAAGACACTGAACAAAGTTAAGATTTTAAAGGACAACTAACATGTGATTTCAGGAACAAGCAATCTTTTAATATATAAAACAAAAAATTTGCAAAAGAAGGCTGTGAAGAATCAAGTGACTTCATGTGTTCAAGGATTCCGACAAGGCTCTGACAGTGCAAAAATGCAAAATAGGTGGAAAAATGGTTGACAATTTACGGATTTTTCGTTCCCAGTGTTGACTAACGGTTATGACTGGTTATGTTGAGTGAAACTGTGGAGTCCGAGCACTCCCCGACATGTCCGGAACGCCCAAACATGATAGACAAGTACCAGGTAAGTTCTAAGAACTGACCATCACTACTAGAGAAACCTATCTATTTTCTCCAATATCCACTTGAAAATACTTCCAATTTGAATGAAAATAGTTGCCCTGGTGTGTCTTGTGTGTACACTTTTTCTTAAGTTGTTATCCTCTATCCCTGAGAACCTTGGTAGAGCTGTGAGACTATGCTGAAAGTAGCATATTGTCATGACAGGAAATGTTTAGGTTATGATTTTAACATGCCAATCTGTCAGTTTCTAGCAGAAATGTTTGTTTATGTTTTGATGGACATTCTGCCTCAGTAGTTTTTAGGATATCTATTGGCTCTGAACATTTCTGATAGCATCAAATTTGATTCATAAATTGGCTATCATATTGAAAAAGGTTTACTTATTGCCACTTAATTAACAGTTCCCTAATTACCAATATTTTGAATTGTTTAGTCTTGTCTTCTGAACCGACTTAATTTAATTAGTCCTTTCCGACTGAGGGGTTACTCAGTTTTGTTTGATTATTGTTCCTAGTTTTGGGTGTATGAGTATTTTAATTGAAGTTTCTACATATGTTGTGAATTTGTCACAATTATATGATTAGTTTTGATCATTACAACTGGAGGGAAAAAAACTGATAAAATTGTACAGTGCTTTCATTTTTATGTATTGGAACCCTTAAAGGTTGCTCATTGACAGAAATTTCTGTCAACATCTTGGAGGCAGTAAGATAAGAAACAACGTCCTGCTTCTTCTGCATTGGGACCTCATCAGTTGAAGCTGCCTACCGTCACCCTTCCAGTCCTTTACAATCTCCCACAGCGGGCAACACACTCTTCTCGAGGGGGCGGGCGGCGCGCGCGGTACGCCCCTTTCCCCCCCCCCCCCACCTGTCCTGTCACGACCCCCAACCCTCCTCCTGGTGCGTGGGCGGCCCGGTGTCTGGCGCGGGCTTGCGGGCCGGGCCTCCTCCCCTCTCGGCCGTGGTCTGGTCAGCCCCGGGGCCCCGGCCGGCCTGGTATCAGTCTTGGTGAGGCGCCGCTTCCGCGTCGACGGCGTCCTGCGGCGGCCGATGAAGTCGACCGGTGTCCCGCAACTCACCGCGCCCTGCACCGACATCGGCTCCGTCGGCTCCATCGGCTGCGGCCAGTCGCGTTTCGTCGCGGATCATGACGGGAGGAGAAGGGCCCCGGTGGCCGCCGCACTTGTCCTCTGTCCCGGCCGCCCACCGCAGCTCACCGTGACGCCCGCCTGAGCACCGCTTTCCCCCAATTGCACCTGTCAAAGTGCTGTGCAGCTGTGCAGCTGTGCAGCTGTGCAGTCGGAGGAGAGAGCCTGAGGGACACTGCCACTGCCACTGCCGCTCCGCACCGCGACACAGCCGGACCGGGCCGGACCCGCCATGGCTCCGGCGGGGCGGCACGCGGCGCGCCTGCCGCACACTTACTGGGTGTCGTCGCGGACCTCGCGGATCCCCGGAACGGCCGCCGAGGCCCCCGACGTAGCCGCCGAGGGTTGCGGGGGGCGGTTCGCGCCGCTGCAGGAGGACGTCCTCCCCTGGACCCAGCTCGCGGACTGCGCCACGGACAGCGACGAGGTCGAGGAGGAGGACGACGGTAGGGAGAGGAACCCATGACGGGACCGCGTGACTGAGGTCTGTGAGCTCGCCGGAGTGGCATAACGCATCGGCCGTAAAGTGCGTCCGAATTTTGTCCGGACGCAGCTTCAAACAGCAGCAGGGGCTTCACGCATATCCCATGGGAGCTCTGCCTCCGGAAGGGAAACTCTCGCGGTAGATACCCCCGGGGAGGTCAGGTCTGCTCCCTGGCGCCACGGGAGTTTACACCTCTGGGGGTTTCTTCCCAGAGAGTGAGCGTCTGAAGTAAGTAGCGGTGGTGACGCCGAGCGCCCGCCAGTGCTAGGGTAGGCTAACCCGCACAACGCGCGCGCATGCAGCAGTCGGAGTTGCCTACCCACCAGGCGCCATGTACGGTAAGACTTACTTCTAAGATCCCAGACGAGATCGGCTTACACTTGCGACACTATCCTGGATTTTCTTGAATCAAGAATGACGTTTTTAGGCTTATGCCAGAATCAAGCATATGTCATAAATACGGATGCTTGATTTAAGAAAATCTCACAAGAATCAAAATATACTTTTATCAAGCATGCATATTCGAGAGTGAGGAGCAGGTACTCGAACCCTCGACTGCCAAAAATTCCCCCAAAACTTCCGCGGAGCGTGGCCGGACACCGGCGGACACCTGCGCACCTGCTGCTGCTGCAGCCTCTCCGAGCCCATCGGTGCCGCCTGGAACTCTGATTGGTGGTGCCTGCTTATCCGCTGCTTATCGCACAGCTCTATGGTCTCGGTTGTCGCGCCTGTTGTCTACATCCAGGCGTTTGTTTTGCGGGTTGCCTGCCCCCATTTGCCGGTCTTGGGGAGGAGGGGTGGAGGGGGGGGGGGAGGGTCATCCCCAACTAGGTACGGCCACTCGCAGGCGGCGAAGCTGTGGCCGGGCTGGGCATGCCATGCCTTCTGCAGCGACAAGGTCGGGCCCTAAGCAAGGGACCCCGGGCTGGGACCCGCGAAACAGTGAGAGCGGAAAGTGCGAAAGCGGCGCGCGTTTAAAATTAGTGCACGGCGGCGCGTGCGTAGAGAGCGGGCCCTCCTCTGCTCCCCTTATCCTCAAGCGAACCCGGTCCCGGTGGGTATCGTGGAAAGTCTGTAATTCGTACCCCCCCCCCCTCTCCTTCTCTTTCCCCTTTCCCTCCCTGCCCCGCCCGCCCCCATGATCGGTGGCGGAAGCACCGCGTCGCTCCTGGCTAAGCTAAAGGTGCGGCGAAGAATCCGAGTCCCCGCCGCCCGTCCAACCCTACCATACCCGCGATGTGACTTGGCGTGTTCTGTGGGTTTCGTCCCAGTAGTATCTGTAATGCGGGGAAATAGAGTCTTGTAGTAAATCTCAGCTCCGCCCACCGCGGGTGTCGACTGTGGTCGGCTCTTCTCGGTTCCGACGGCTTCCGCATTGCGCGTTGTCCCACAGGGGGCAACAGCAGCAGCAGCAGCAGCAGCAGCAGCAGCAGCAGCAGCAGCAGCAGCAGCAGCAGCAGCAGCAGCAGCAGCAGCAGCAGCAGCAGCAGCAGTACCGGCAGGACTCGCGAAGCGAGCTGCGTTGGCCGGCTTCGGCGGGGCGCGTACGGCCGCGTGTGCTTTTGGCGCCTGCTGCCCCCCGAAGATCCCCTCCGCCTCGCACGGCGCCTTGCTGCTGCTGCTCGGTGCGGGGCGTGGCGCGGCGGGGCGGGGCGGGGCGGCTGTTGTGCGCCCGTTCGTCGTGTGTTGCCTTACAGTCAGTCGTCGTCGCGCGCACGCGGAGACGGGACGGACGTGTGTACGCCCGCGGCCCGCGCGCTGTGTCTTGTGGTCGCGTCCATCCGTGCCGTGCCGTGTCAGAGAGGGAAGTGCCTCTTGTACCTCCCACGCGTGCCGTGCCGTGTCCGCGTGTGTGTCTGACAGAGAGGAGACGCAGATGCCAGTGTGTATGTGTGACGAAGACGGGCATAACTGAGCAGCAGCAGGACACCCGCTTCTCGAGTGCCGGTACTGTCTTTATTTGGAAGCAGCGGGCCGGGGCGGGGCCGCAGGAGTCGCTGGTGGCGGGGCGAGCGGCGGCAGGCGAGGCGCCGAGGCGGGGCCTGAGCACGGCTGAGCACGGCTGAGCACGGCTGAGCACGGCCCCCGAGCCCCGAGCTCTGCGGAGTCCTGGCTACTGGAGTGGGCGGGGCTGGGCAGTGGGCTGAGCTGAGGGCGAGGAGTATTCTTTTCTCCAGTGTCCGGTCTGGATCCAGCCGGTGCGGCGCCTGGTCCCCAGCTTCAACTTGGACTGGATCGAGTGAAAAGTGTCACACACGCGCTCGCGCTGATAGCCGGCGTGCGCACGTGGGGCGTGTTGGGGCCCAACACCAACAAGGCCCAGGCCCTGCCCGGGACAGCCTCCCCCCCCCCCCTCCCGCCATGATTAGTATTTTCGTCGAGCAGCACGCTATGCCGCGGCGACCGGCAGTCGGGTTATCGAAAGTGATTGGCTTGTTTATGGTGAAGATTGACCGGACTGAACCGAACGGGCCAGCGTTCGGGATGCAGTAGGCCTTGCTATAGCCTCGGCCGGCCTCAGCTCGTGTGTGGGTTGTTGCCCCCCCCCCCCCCCCCCCCCCCCCGGCTGAGGCCTTGTCAGGCCTTGTCGATTCACAACCTGCACGCGTACCAAGGATCATTCGTTCATTTGTTCATTCATTCATTCATTGACTATGCGTTGGCAGACGGTGTGCGGGGTATTTTTTTCCCCAGTTTTTTCCCCATTTGCGAGGAGGGATAGGGACGCTGTGTGGAGACCAGGCCGGCGGCCGGCGGTGACCGTGTCCCCGGTTGGTTGCGTCGGGCTCGGCTTGGCGCGCACCCCGGCCGCGGACCTTTCCCCTCCGGAAGTTGCGTTGCACACATTAGGATGTCCTAACGATATCCATCCTCCCTCTCGGCTGTCGCCGGCACCCGATTGGCTGTGACTGGGGGGGCTCGCCGCGGCACCGGCCAATCGCCGAGCGTGACTCACGCCCCGTCACGTGACCCTGTGCGTCATGCACGCCCGCTGCAGGAGCACGAACCTCTGCCCTGCCTTCGCCATCAACAAGCCCCAATCTCTGTGAGGGGAAATCCGCCAAGTATACGCAGACTGTAGTATGACGGGGCGTGGAGGCAAGGCGCTCGGACGTATTTTTAACGCACAACTTGGGGTGGTTAGCTTCACTCAGGCGGACTATTGACTGTAGAAGGGGTGGGGTGGGGAGGAGGAGTTCACTGCTGTGTCTTAGTGCAACATTTCGCGTCTAGCCGTGCCTAGTCTACAGCGTAGTTGTCCGAGTGAGTGCGATAGTGGTACCGCTAGGTGACCGGCTACAGCGACTGTGAACTGTGACCGCCTGGTCGTGCCTGGCTAGCGCAGTCCAACGAGTGAATGAATGAATGAATGAATGAATGAATGAATGTTGTGGATGTGGTCCTACTGTTGCTGCTGTGGTGACTTGACTCGTCGTCCCCTAGTTGCTCCTGCCTCCGCACACATCGAGGTACACAGTCACGCACGTACACCGACACCCTATAGAAAACTACGTGATAATCTATCGCTCTTCGTCCCAGAGCCCAGCGGCAGATCAGCCTGACAATGTCTGTTGCGTGGACGTGAGTGAAGGGACGGCGCTGGCGCTCCCTGCTTCGATTTCTCGGCTTATTATTTTTTATTGGGCGCGAGAAATTATTTGGGCGATGGTTATCGATGGTGGTGTCCGTTGACCGCCTATGGCAGCCTGTGGCCGGCTGCACGTGTCGGCTGGGTAGAGTGTGGGGCGGGCGGCGTGCCGGCGTGCCTCCGCATTGCTCTGCACCTCCGCCTCGCCCGAAGCCATTAAGCGCTGATGATGCACAGAGTACGGAGTGGCATGGAAGTGTCGGGGCACGGATTGGAGCCCCGCTCCGCGCCCCGCGCTCCAAATATAGCGGCGTGTGGACAGGCTAGTGCGCCGCCCGGCCCCGCCCCGTCCCGCCCCGTCCCGCCCCGTCCCGCCCCGCCCCGCCCCGTCCCGCCCCGCCCCGCCCCGCCCCGCGCTTGGCATCGTCGTCGCACACTTCCGTCTCCCTTTCCCCCGTCGTCTCCGAGACCTGCCTATGCTTTCACAGGAAGTGGCGTTGACAGCGTGGACTCTGTTGTGTCAACTCGGGTAGATCCAGGGCCCTCCTGGCGATAGTATCGCTGGCAGGGCGGGGGAGTCGTGCAAGCCCTGTAGTGACCAGCCGTTGCCGGTGATCTTGTGTTGCAGAGTCAGAGGTTAGCCCCGCCGTCGCTGTCGCCGGGGCTGGCGGCGGACCGCAGGGACCGCAGTCTTCGGAAGGCTCCGGCTCGGGGAAGGGCGCCGGCCGCGGCCTCAGCCGGCACGGGGGGTCGTTCCACGGCAAGCCCCGGGGGAGTCGCCTGGCGCGGCGAGCGCGCTCCTTCAAGGACGACTTCCTGGAGATCCTCTCCCAGATGCGGTCGCCGGGCGGTGGCGGGGGCAGCGGGGGCTCTGGGGGCTCCGGGGGCAGCGGCTCGGCCGCGTCGCGCTCCCCGCAGTCCCCCAAGTCGCGCACCCCCGTCAAGGCCAGCAAGAGCGACATGGTGGATGGCGGCCCCGCCTCCCGCAACCCTCTGCAGGACCTGGACGCCCACGTCAGACAGGTAAGAGCGCCTGCGAGTACCCGGGTAGGCCAGCCCGCACGACACGCGTGCATGCACAAGTCGAGATTGCCTACCCAGCAGGCGCCATTTCCATCGAACACGGCTCGCTTGTGGTATGCTTGTGTCTCAACAACCGCACGTCTATCCCTTGCAGCTGCAGTTCGCGCTAAAGCACTTCCGGGACGTGGTCAGCAACAACAAGCTGGAGGTGCTGCCCGGCAACGGCACGGTGGTGTTGGAGACGGTGGCCACCATCCACGGCGCCCTGAAGACTTGCCTTCTCAACGAGCAGGGTGCGCAGAGCTCGCTGCTCGTGTCCGCCACCAACCAGGTGTACCAGAGCATGGCGCAGCTCATCAAGCTCTGCGATGACGTCCTGCTCAACGGCGGCAAGGCTCTCAACACCGAGAACGTGGCGCAGGTAGGTCAGGGCCGGCGACTGAGCTCTCATCCCCTCACCTCGTTCGTGGCCGCGCTCGGCTCGACCGCCAAGGCCGCTGAGTCGTGCTCGGCTCGGCTTGGCTCTGACAGTCGTGCCTCTTTCTGATGACTGAGCAGATTCGGTCGCGTGCTAGGCGCGACTGGCACTGGACTGGGGCTGTCATTGGCGTTCGAGCACGGACGGCGACCGTCAGGTGTCGGGCTAGCTGGTGTCCGTTCCGTCCGGCCACTCACTAACCACTGGTCCCCTCCCCGCAGGTTGTCCAGCTCGTGGAGGAGGCCGTCCTCAACCTGGTGGCGCTGGCCAAGGAGAAGCTGGCCAGTCGGCACAGCTCCGGGTCGGTGGGGTCGTCGGGCTCGGCGGGTTCGGCGGGCAGCGGTCCGCTCAAGTCGGCGCCGCCCGTGCCGCAGGCGTCGTCTATGGCCCACGCCCTCATGGACCGCAAGTCCAGCTACTCCATGGCGGGGCTGGAGTTGCCGCAGCGCAGCTCGCTCCCGGACATCCCGCTGACCCCGCGCGAGCGCCAGATCCTGGAGCAGACGTCGCAGTCGGTGATGGAGCGCCACCACCACCATCACGGCCACCACCACAACCACCATCACCACCACTCGCAGAGCTCGGATTCGGTGCTGCTGGACACAGTGGACGGCGCGGACGAGCCGCCCCCGAAGCCGCCGCTGCCCGTGGGCCGCCCCTGGTGTCTGTCCGAGAGCGGTGGGTCGCCGTCGCCATCTGGTGAGCCCCCGCCGCTGCCACCCAAACGCCGCTCCCGCCCCTCGGACGGCATGGGTCCCGCGGTCGCCATGGGCATGGGCCACGGCCTGGTCGGGCTGGAAGGACTCAGTCTTCGCAGCAAGTCGCCCGAGGACACGTCGTCGCTGCTGAGTGCGTCGGCGGGCAGCCTGGACTCGGTGCTGAATCACTCCCGCGACGAAGAGGAGGAGCTGCGCGCCCTCATGGAGGCCGAGGCGGAGCACGACACGGACCGCACCGACAGCCACAGCGACTCGCTGACGCTGGCCCCGGGGACGGCGGGCCCCAGCCCCAACGGAGCGCTCAGCCACGGGCCGACCCCCAGCCCCGGCGGGGGCCCCGGCGGGGGCCGCACCAGTCGCAGCAGCCGCAGCCCGTGCGCCGCCAGCGCCGCCAGCGCCTCCTGGGGCAACAGGTTGGGGCCGGGACCGGGGTCCGGGCCATGCACCCCAAAGGGGGCTGTTAACGGCAGCGGTGACGGCTCCCCCTCGACTTCACCCTCGCCGTGTTGCTGCTGGGAGGGCCCGGAGCCGCACGCCCACGGGCAGGTCCAGGGTGGCCTGCAGGTGGCCGTCGGGCAGCATCAGCACCTGTCGTCTCTCGCCGAGTCCGGCTTCGCGTCCATGCACTCCCTGCGCAGTGGCACGCAGGGCGCGCTGGGCGCACAGGCGCTGCACAGTTACGTCGCCTCAGCGTCTTCGTCGCACCACAGGTAGAATACAGACCAGAGCGCCGCCCATTAGCGCCCGGCCGCGTCCGGCACCGTGTTGTCCACCGACACTTCGGGCTGAACGGTTCTTGTTTGCTGCAGGTCATCCCAGCAGAGCTGCGTGTCCGTCTCGAGCAAGGGCACGGCGGCTGCGGCGTCAGTCGTGTCGCAGTCGCACCGGACAGTCTCTGTCTCGTCCTCTTCGTCATCCTCCACAACAAGGCTCGGCTTCACTCCCTTAGACGAGGATTCTCAACTGGACGTCAATGTAAGTCTACAAATAGTGCCCTTATTTTACCAGGGGAGCGGTGAAGAGTGTAGGTTTTGAAGGCCTCCCGTCTGGTTTTCATTGATCCCCAGAGTGTAGACGATGGCGTGTTTGAGAGGACGTCCCCTGCCAGCAATGGGAGCTCCCCGCCAGCGCTGCCGCAGAAGAACCGCGGCCGGTACGGGCCGCGGCGAGAGCGGCTCCCCTCGCAATACGACAACGTCCCGGCCATCGAGACGACTGACTCGGCCCCGGCCCCGGACGGACTGGAGCTGGCTCTGCCTGCACCGGCTTCTCCGCCATCGATGAACTGTTCGCTGCACGCGGCGCAGATGCAGGTGCAGACGCAGACGACGGCCACCGTCATGCAGTCCCAGTCGCATTCGGCGCTGCAAGTGTCTTCGACATCGCCTTCGAACTTGATGATACCGGCGCACAAATCTGCAATGGCTCTCAGTGGCCCCAGCCCTGAATGTGGCAAACCACCACCGCTACCGCTCAAGAAAAAACACAGTGAGTATCCTCCCTCGTACTCGTTCCATGAACAAGTTGTACTCCTCTGGGCGTGATTGTGTGCTAAAATGCAACTTAACCATCTACATAATTCACATCTTGGGTTGGATTATAATGAAGAAATTCTTTTGGGGGATCGGTCTAAAGATTCATATTGTTGTTCTTGTAGCGTTAGTGTCTTTCTACTAACAGCAGGTCTCTCTGTAATGCACGCCAGTTTCAATTATTTTAAAGTGTTGCTATAATTGTGGGAGTTTAAAATTATGCTTAAAGTGTGAGTGATTCTCCTAAGTAACATATTGTCATGGAGCATGGATATTTGGACAGTGTTGTGAAACAGATTTCAATTTCATCTTGTGGTGTTTCAACTCTTTCTGGCTTGTAATTGGTATTCAATGGGTGTCAAGGTGTGTGTTTGTGTATCTTTTGCCTCCCCTTCTCTGCTTTTAAATGTGTCCTTGGCATCCAACACACTATTAAAACGTATTTGGTGTTTGTCCCTCAGTGTTCCAATCAGTGGCTTACTCGGGTAAGGAAATTAAAATTATCATTTCCTTCCATGCACATTCGTAGTTAAATATGTGCTTTGTAGCTTCCACAACTTTTGTTCTAGCAGGAATTATATTTTTAGTCTCCTATTTTATGTTAGCCTGCATATTGTTTTTAATCAACAAATATATTATTAATTTCCACTAACAGTCCATTGTATCTCACTTGATTTTTACCATTTTGTTTATGTGCCCCAATTTTGAATTTTGTACTCTGCACCTGCATGTCTCTATTCTACAATCTGTTGGCCTGTTTTCTTTTGTACTGAGTGTTTATTTGTTTAACTGTTACAGTCATGGCCTACATGGAAATGTTTGGAAACTGTTCTCACACAAACAACAATGACTTCCTTCGACATTCAATGCATACTTACAATGTTCTTCAAACTGAATGGCAACAACGTGATAATTTTGCTGCTGTACAGTCAAGGTCATTTTATTATCAACGTGAGAGGTATGATTGCCTTTAGAATAGTCCGAAGCTTCTTTGCTGTCCTACCCACATGAAATTTTGGGTATCTGTAACTTTACTCTTCACTTTTGTATATTTCAGTCTCAGCAATTCCCCAGCTGCTGCAGATATTGTGAACTCCATCCCTCCAGCCTTACCACCTAAACGAAGTCGTACTTCCAGTGTACGATCAGTTAGTAGTCCTCCATTATCATCACCTGTCACAAATGTCTCACCAAGTTCTCCTGCACTGTAAGTTTTTAAAATTTGTTGTGCTTTGTTTACAAATTTGTTTCATAGTTTCAACAAAATATTATTGTCATTTCAGGAAAGAGGAAAAGAAAAAATTCATTCCGCCTAGACTTGACCTATCACCCAAACCTCCCTTGCCCCCCACTTCCATACCAGCTCCTCTAACTGCTAATTCTCCAGCTGCTGTGGACCAATATCCTATGCATCCTAGTGAAGGAACCTCAAAAGCACAGGGAGGATCAGATGAACCAGGAAATCCTCTTGAAGAACTTGATGTCAGCAGGCACTTGGTCCTGAAGAAGTCTGATGAAGATGGACCTGATATTCGAGGAGGATCTGAAGATGGTCTCATTGTTCATGCTACCAAGGCGAACAAAAATGGTAATTTCTATCTTATAATTTATATTTGATTCGGAAAAAAAAAGAAGAAGGGAAATGCAGGTTTTAACCAAAGTTATTTCTTTGCCTTTTTTTTGCTTTTTTTTTCTTCTGTTTTTGCTCTCTCAGAGGAAAACGAAACAGGTATTTTTTAGACTTCTTTTCTTTTTTGTTCCAATTTTGTTGCTGTGTGGTTACTAAAACTTTTTACCAGTTACTGTCTATGAAAGTGACCTCTTGCAATCCTCATTACTTTTAATAATCTGGTCGTAAACATTTCTTATTTGTTTTGATAAACTGGTTAGCCACACAGCCTTTTGTTCAGACCAGTTGTGTCTTTAGATCCACACTAAGTTTTCACATTGTTTGTTTGTTTCTCATAAAGTTCCAAATCTTTATGTTTCAGATTTTCTATACCAGGAAGCTTTCCTCACTACATATCGAACATTTTTGTCACCCCATGAACTCATTCAGAAGTTGTGCTACAGGCATCAACGTTTTCATTGCTCTGCTGAAGTATCTAAGCAAAGGGCAGCCAAAGAATCATTTTCTCTGTTGGTGCGGGTAGTCAGTGATCTCACGTAAGTTGGTTTTATTTCCATTTCCTTTCAGCTAATTTCTATTATGTGAAAGTCATGATTTATTTTGGCTTTTTATTTCAGTATTTCAGACTTGGATGACAATGTTCTTCAAACACTGATGAATTTTGTTTATCAACTTCTGTCAAGTGGTGATCTCACCATGGCAAAAGCCCTACGTGTGAAAATTTTAGAGAAGCATAGTGCTAAATTGCTGTGCAATACCACCAATACACTGTTGCCATCACAGAATGTTTACACTCGCTACCGGTATGTATTATTGTACTCTCATTGCATTTGTGGACTGATTTTGTTAATTAGGAGAAATAAATTAAACATTTCCTGTATAATTTCAGACAAGCTTCATTGTTGGATTTCAAGTCAGAGCAAATTGCAGAACAAATGACACTCCTTGATGCACAGCTTTTCATGAAAATAGAAATACCTGAAGTCCTCATTTGGGCTCAAGAACAGAATGAAGAAAGAAGCCCAAATCTGACACGTTTCACTGAACACTTTAACAAAATGTCCTATTGGTAATGCCATTTCCAATTGAAGGGCATAGTCTGACTCCAGTTATGCAAGAAATTACTCGTTATTAACATATTTTCCCACTGCATTTGCAGGGCACGATCACGAATTTTAGAGCAGTCTGAGGCCAAAGACAGAGAACGTTATGTTGTTAAGTTCATTAAAATTATGAAGCACTTGCGGAAGATGAACAATTTCAATTCCTATTTGGCCCTACTATCAGCATTGGATTCTGCTCCCATAAGACGGCTTGAATGGCAAAAGCACATTACTGAAGGCCTCAAAGAGTATTGTGCACTTATTGACAGCTCATCCAGCTTCCGTGCTTACCGACAGGCCTTAGCAGACACCAATCCTCCTTGCATACCATATATGTGAGTTGTTATTTTGAAAAGTTACTGCTATTAGTCATGATCATTGTTCCTAATATGTGATCTTGGTTTCAGTGGTCTCGTCCTTCAAGACCTTACCTTTGTTCATATAGGTAACAGTGACTTACTTGCTGATGGGACCATCAATTTTTCAAAGCGCTGGCAGCAGTTTAATATTGTTGAAAATATGAAGCGGTTTAAGAAAGGGTAAGAAATAATTTCTCTTGCTATTGTAGACTTGTAGTGTTTTCTAGCAAGCTGTTTTTCTAAAGTAATGCAATTTGTCACTGTCTTGTTTTCTAGAACATATTCATTCAAAAAACAAGAAAGGATCATTGCCTTCTTCAGCAACTTTGATGAATTTCTTTCTGAAGAGGCCATGTGGCAAATATCGGAATCAATCAAGCCAAGAGGAGGAAGAAAACCAAATACATCGTCATAAACTTAAATTTCAACTAGATGATATTTTGCTGTGTGCAGTTACCTTACTTGTAAGCAGGAAAATTTCTACATATTGTTAGTCCCATTCCCTTAGTAGTGCATTACTAGGAGTAGTCTGAAGCAGATTGTGGTTTCAATCCACTTTCTGAACCTGATGCAAAATGGAATTGATGTAAATCATTACTTATTTAGCTCATGTCTACTACAAATGGCTGTGTTTTATGCTTATCTTAAGGTACTCTTATATTTTTGTGCTGTTCAATTTCATTTTACCTATGTAACTTGTCTTTATTTATGAACAAATATTAAGGCCTACTCTCTTCATGAAGAGAGGACTAGAGACAAATGCAAAAATATTTCTTTTTCTTATTTCTATAAAACATGCATTTGTCAATCTGTGTGGCTTGCACCTTAGAGATGAACTTAATTTTTTTATTCTCATCTTATCTTATGAAATGCACTTATAGTCAATCCAGTAAATGCAGCATTAACCAATTTGTTTTTGTCTTGCATTTTAGCTCTTGTTTCATGTTCCTCTTCCTTTTTAAGATTTTTTTTTTGTTTCAACAATAGTTGGACAGGAACAAGTACTGACCAAGCTTTAAACTAACTCTTATTGTTTTATATCAGTCTGAAAATGTATTTTTCATTTATTGATTTGCATGTACCCATTAGTTATGCTGTGACTGTGGCATGTTAATGACTTGTCATGTGTTGTCTTTTTATCTTTTTAATTTATTTTTATTTTATTCTTAGAACAGCTTGTCTTGTGATTCCTGCTCAAAGAAGTAATATTGCATTATAAGTTTTTAGGCAGTTTGAGGCAACTCCTAGCCATAATTTCGATTAGTTTATGTGCAAGCCTATATTTAGGGCTGATCTATGATGTGTTTGAGGTGGAATTATTATTGTGGAGGATCTCGATGTGTCAAAGGTCTGTCTTTAGTGTGCCTGTGTGTGTGTGTGTGCGTGTGTATTTGTGTTTAAAAAGGACTACCAGTGTAGAAAGTAAGTGATGTACTTGTGTAGATGGTATAGTCTTCCACAAAATCAGTTGCTGCAATAGACCATTGTCATTAAACCATTCTGATTGAAGATGGTTGGTCCATGTAAGCACGGTAGTAAAGGCATACCCCTTTCAACGTTTGGAACCGGGTTCAGTATGCCCAGACAATTAAGGTTTGTGAGTAATGTCCTTGAGTTGCTAATTTGCATTTGCTCAACACCTTTGTTGTGATGAGTATTCCATAATTTATTTGAACAGCTGGGGTAAGAAATAATATTTTAACCAGGCACAGGGGTAGTGATTAGCTAGTAGAGACTCATTGACCTGCAAGTCAGAAGAAATGTGCATTTCTGCAGCATGCCTTTCTAATTTCGCCTTTCAATCGTTTCTAGTCCAGTCTTCCTGGGAGTTGTCTAATTGTCTACATGAACTAAGGATGTCCTTTAGACTTTACATGAGTACTAATTAGTCTCTTACAATTTTAATTCATTACTTTTCAATATTTAGGAGTTTTGTGACAATTTTATTGCTCCTTTTATCCCAAGCCTGACAGTGAGAAATGCTATTATTTTTTGAGGACGACCGAAACTATACTATGTAGTAGAATTTTACCTGTAAAGATTCATGGATACCTGTGTAATGTATCATTTCGTACCAAATGGCTGTCTTTTTTTTAAATATCTTCTTCGAATTTAAATTTATATTGTGATTAATTAATGTTTGATCATATGTGTGTAACATTCTTGCATGAAAGAAATATTTTTTTTTAATGCCTTCAATTTATCATGGGGGGGGGGGGGTTTATTTATGGTACGAACGTTCTAGTAAATTTTATCAGAATGGAACCAAGGCCTAATCCTGAATTGTTACCCTTGCCTTATTGTGTACATAAAGAGTTTTTATTTATTTTTGATGAGTGATGTGTTCGTGTTTGGACTACTTACTTGACTTTCTGTGTGACAAGAAATCTCAAGAGCAATAATTCTGCTTTTCTTTCTGTTTGATGGCATGCAGTGTGTGATTTGTTTGTACCAAGATATTTTGGACTTGGTTGTGAACAGAAACACATCCAGCCCATGTCCTGCAATGTTGATCTTAGATTTTCTTGTTTATTTGTTGTACCAAAGGATTATGGATCACTTATGTATTTGGGACATGTTTTCTCACTATTAAATAGATAACTTTTGTGGTGCTGCTAGGAGGGGAATTACACCACTTATCTTCGAAGTGGGGCTTCGGTTGAGGTAGCCCGCTTCATTCATTTGAACATTGGCTTTGTCCAATTTTCTCTTGCACAGCACTATGCTAATTTGATGATAGATGCCTCTATTGACTTGTGCACTCGGAACTAGGACTAAATCAAATTCTTTCTGTGAGTGTGTGTCCCTTAGAATGTAATCTACGACTGTGGACCAGTTACATTGACGTTTATGAAAGGAGTTACATATTCGTCATATGAATATGAATCATATTGGTGCTGAAATCTTTATCATTGTTGCAAATTCCCTCGGACTGCAGTAACTTCCTCAAATCAACAGTAGGGAACTTGGGATGATAATGATTGTTGTAAGATGAGTTTCTTTATTTTTTATTATGTCTCTCCTGAATATGTCATAAGATTGTATGTACTTCCCTTTGTTCATGAAATGCATATCACAGATATGAAGCAGACATTTTCTGTTTTTATCTTGCTCCTTTAAAGTGACAGTTGTAAGAAGTGGCATGTATTTTTAGGTATGATACAAAAGTTAACAGAATTGTCATTGCAGAACTCAACTTCAGACAACAAGCTTATTATCCATTATTCATTCAGGAGTCATGATCATTTCTTATGTGTGGATTATTACAACTTTTTGACTGAGGACGATTATTGTTCCAGCCACCATTTCAGTCAATCTGATAGTATCCATTTATGAAAATTAATTTCACAGAATAGGTTGTTTGATTGTTTATGTTTTCTGTATTCAAAAGTATCATCATACTGCTGTTGAATTTGTGTGCAGTATTACTTTTTTCTTCTTAGTGGGTGTAAGTGGCATGCATAATGAATGACTGCTGTTCATATCACAATTATAACTTGTAGTTGTATTGTTGTGACTAAGCATAAGCATAGCAAATGAGGACGATTTTAGCCAATCTTAAGTTATACAAAAATGTATCCAAGAAAATACTTTGTGTAGTATATTCTCAGATGCAAGGGAACGTGTGCATGACTGTTCATTTTTTCTTCAAAATGATGTAATGGAGACAGTTGTATCAGTCCTAGATACGGACAAAGCAATAGCTGTGCAATGTACCAGAATGTTTCACTAAACATCATTGCTTATTTGCACAAATTTTCATGCATGTTTTAGGTGGGTACAATTCACTTGTCTGGTGTAGTCAACCTGTCTGTGATCTTTTTCATGGAAGTACAGTCAAGGTCCCTTCAAAGCTGAGTTTCTGATTAGTTGTGCGGTAATGGGAATGGGTGTTGCAATTTTCTTAATCTCCCCCCTTATTACCCCTTATATGAGATGTCTCTCCAAAACTTATCTTTTAAAATATTTCTTCTCTGTATTTTATGAAAATTTATGCACTTCTAGAGATGGTAAACAAATAGAATATGAGGATAGTGCTGCAAGTATAAATCTTCTTTCAGACCTTGCCCAAGTGTATGAGGACAGTGATATCTTGCTATGCCTCCCCTTTTGCCTGCCAAAGTCCCTTTAAGCCTAACCATACACCTAAAAGTATCTGAATGAATTTAACCAGTTGAGAGCTAACATTCTGCCAATTCATTTTGGTTACTGTCATGTTATTTGAAGCAAGTGGGGTTTGTGCGCATATCATGATGCACAGATTTGGAAGTTGTAGGAAGGCACCTCCAAGAAGTATTTTTGTGCCAGGAAAGACTGAGGTCTACAAAGCTTTAAATTATGTAGAGTTAAAAATTGGGTAGTTCCTCTATGCTATTTCAAAATATCCTTTTTGAGAAATATAGATGGTAGGCTGGTGTTAGATTTTTTTTCTCTTGCATACAGGCAATTCTACTGTAGAGTCAAAGAGACACATGGATGTGCATCGCGTGCGTTTGGGTGTGTGAATGTGGGAGTGTTTGGGTGGGTGGGTGGATGGGTTGGGGAGGGGGGGAACCATGTGTGTTATTGGAAGTGGTGTACATTATGCTCATTACAATATGTTGTGTAGTACCTTCTCTTTATCCTTAACAGGCTACGGCTACATGCTACTTAATGCATTTTGTGATTTATGGAATTCATTTTCTGTACTTGGGAAAATATGTCAATAATAAAAATGGTGTATTTGTGAGATCTCCCCATGAAACTATTTATGAGATTTTTAACTGTGATCTATTGTACTGTCACAAATATTATTATGCTCTTCTTTATGACTGTTTAAGATAAACTATATGTGCTATGAAATCAAGGCTCTTCTGTAGATGTAATGTCAATAGTATTGTACGACATTCTTTTGGTGTAGTAATATTTAGATAACTTTCCTTAGAATGCAGCAAAACACCAAATTGGAACACCAAAAGTACCTGTAACTAGGCAAACATTTAAGCTTAACCTCATTAACTATTTTTCTATATCTGGCTTTCTAGGTTTGGTAACTCTTAGCCTTTCATATTTTTGTGGTTGATAATATCAGCACATAGTTTCTGTGTACGTGTATGAATCCATTTCAGAACAATTCTTTTGTGCTGGAGCCAGTAGTGTATCTATTAAATTTTGATGGTTTGCCTTAATAATTGATACATTTTAGCCAAAATTTCATGCATGTGGAATTTCAAATTTTAAGTAACTAGTTTGCTGTTATATCTCCCCTTTCCTAACGAATGTCAAATTACTTGTATGTGTAGATTTCACATTGGGTTCAGTGTAGGAAATTTGAGACTTTCTGTACTTGTGTGACAAAAAAATGTTATGATTTAGTTTCACATCCAATCACACTTCAAATTTGTCTATCCACATAATGATCTCTGGTCTCTTCCTTAGTGTGTGGATGAATACAGAATCTTTCAATTTTTATTGAAGAATCAGATGCACCTCTCCTAGTCAGTATTCCACACATCACTTCATTGTATGATCTGTGATTTTTGTGTTCCATGAGTAGTCACTTTCACAAATAATATTTGGTGTAAATCCTGCTTTCAAGTTCCATTGGACCAAATGGCACCTCAAAATTTAAGGAGATGAATCAAATTCTGTAAGAATTTTTTGATGCTGCCTCACATGCAATTTTTCAATTTAGCTTGTGAAGGGTTTCCCCATGTATTTTGAAATAGTTAATGACGAAGAATCTGTATGACATTTATCTGACAGCTATGGAATGGTTGCCAATTTACTTACTTTTATTTTTATTGTCACACAGCTGCAACCTCCAAAATATGTCACTGAAGTAGTGAGAGTAAGAGTAAGGTGAAAGCTGCAGTGGAGATATTGCAGTTCAATTTTTCCTACTGCACTCCAAATAGTGGGGTTATTTGTCATTAGTGCTCAAGTAAAAATTGGCCATAGCCTCATGACTAGTAGAAGTTGTGAGAAATATTCTTTGCCTGCAGTCATTGTCTTTGTTACCTCTTCAATCAGTTCAGAACAATTGAACTGTATATTAATTACAACTGTGTTGGAGTAGTGGAGAAGTAGTGTCATTAGGTCAATGAAGGGGTAATTAACATCTAGCGTCAAACGTTTCATTGTTTATCATGTGTATTTTTTACTCTTAGTTATGATGGTTTTCAATTTGTTTTTGTTATTGAAATAATTTTAATTTATTATTCTTTTTACCATTATTGTTATATTGTGTTGTGGTGCTCTTCCATTTGTGGTTGCCGTTGAAAGGCAAATGTCTCACACATCGAGGTTGAAACCCCATGTTTGCATTATAAATCTTTGCCATCCTTATTTATTTGAATGAGCCGTATTATATTTATTTTGTTATATTTTTGTAATGTCAGAATTTGTTTTGTTTTATTTTGTCGGTTTCATGTAAACTTGTGGTCTAGTGTTTATTGCGACTATCTACTGCTGTAAATATTTGTTCTGGTCTATGTAAGCATGATGAAGCAGGTGTGACATGTGTAAGGAAATACATTGCTAATGACGACTTGATTTGTCTATGATTTATAATCCCATTTTCTCATACCTAATATCCCCTTGGCGTTAGACTAGCCCGCCTAGCCCGCAGCCTTAGCGCCCTCTGCCTAAACTAGAGACTAATTTGGCTGGTACATAAGTTTGCGCGCGAAGATTGCCGATTGCTGGGTAGGCAACATCTACTTCTAAGTGCACGCGCGTCGTGCGGGCCGGCCTAGCCTGACTTTCGCAGGCGCTCGGCGTCTCCATTCGCGTTTTTTTTTCTTTTTTTGAATCATGTTGACCGGACGTCAGCCATATACAGGACACGGACCCCGACCGAAATATCTGCCCTGTCAGACCGGGAGAGTGAGAACGAGTGTTTAGAAGTGAGCGCATGCTGTGAGGGGAGGCGGCGAGGGTGAAAGGGCAGGGTAGTACCGTACAGCGGTTGGTTGACAGTGGCGTTTTGGCACGTTCTTTTAAAAAGTCGGTGAGCGTTCGGATGATTCCGAGCTGTGAATCGCCGCACTGCTTGGCAAGCGAGGCCCGACGGCGCACGCCGCCGTGATGCACCCTCCCCTCCGCGCTCGTCCCGTCCCGTGTGCCGGCCTTGGCCAGGCCTCGGCCAGACCTTGGCGTGGACACCATGGAACAATCCCACAGAGTGCCAGCGGTGCTCGGACCCGTTGCAGCGGGCTTCATTGCATAACCGGCACACGGCCACTCTTGTTGTTGAGGCTGCCGCTGCGGCCCCGCCCCGCCCCGCCCCGCCGCTTCCGCTTGGTCACCCCCGAATGCAAAACACAGAAATGGACTCTATGTTATAAGTATGGTACCAGGCCAGGGTCGGGTGGGGCGGGGCACACTGTTGCGCGCTGAGCATGGCGCTGAGCTAGGAGGCTATTTATTGCGAGGGGGCGGGGAGAGGTGCCAGGCCACACGGGATGTCAGCAGCCGGTCCTGTCTGCGCAGGACGCCTGACACGACCGCAGCTCGACCCGGCGCGGCGCTGCTCGGCTCTGTCCCGGTGTCCACGATGCCTACGAATTTGTCAGAGACGCGGCCGGCGGGCGCGTTTGGACGAAAGGTCAAGGAAAGTGGCCAGGAGGGGACGGGGCGCGGCCGCCACCGCTGTTGGCGGACTTGCCCGAAATACAGCAGGAGACGCGTCGAGGACCGAGCCGAGCTGAGCCGAGCCGGCGCGGAGGTGTCGCAACTAACGCCCACTCACACCACGGTCGAGAACGCAGGCAAAACAGCCGGCAGGGCGGCAGTGCCGTCACCGACATTGCAAATCGAAGGCCTTGGCATTCCTTCACCGGCCTTCCCTTTGGCCCCAAACGCCCAAAGACTAGTTGGTCAACAAACGCCACCGGACATGCCGACGTGACGCGCCCGCCCCGCCCCGCCGCGCACCCTACAGCCCCTAAAGCCGAGGCGGGCGTGTCACCACGGCTGTCACGGGGCCCAGCCGGGCCCAGCAGATGCACGCGCTGCACGCGCGCGTAGGCATTCATTCCTTTCCACGTACACGTTCGCATTGCGGTTCGGGTGCGCAGGGGGATGGCCGGGGCCGGGGGCGGGTGTGTGGGACGAGACGGGTGTTTACACGGCGCCTCGCCTCGCCTCGGCGTCTCGGTCTTGGTCCCTTCTCCCCCGGCCCGGCCCGGCCCGGCCCGCCCCCGTGGCTGCTGGCTGCGCGTGGCATCATGCCAAAGTGGCACGCTTACGCCAAGCTGGCGGGCGGGTGCACAGGCAGGCAGGCAGGCAGGCAGGCAGGCGGGTAGGCAGGAGTCGGG
The DNA here is from genome assembly GCA_038380765.1 of Odontothrips loti. NCBI lineage: Eukaryota > Metazoa > Arthropoda > Insecta > Thysanoptera > Thripidae > Odontothrips > Odontothrips loti. The sequence continues at coordinate 19,931,382 of CM076245.1, forward strand.
GCAGGCTTGGGGCTGGGCAGGACAGTCGTAGCGCAGATCGCCCAGGGACTGGACACAGCGAGGACCGAGCGGATACAGTTATTGTTGTTGTTTGTCCCGCCCCAGCAGCCACCATGGTGTACGAGTCCGACTTCTACACGACCCGCCGGCCCTACTCCCGCCCCAGCCCCAGCATCACTTCGTACTCCGTGACGGTGAGTAGAGATGACTCGCTCTCGCTCCTCTGGCCTGGCTTGAGTTTGTCTTGTCCAGCGCCATGGCCAGCCTTTGGCCTTGGGCCGGCGTCTTCGGGTGACAACCCCAGGATGAGCCCGCTAACTAACCCTAACGCCGGACCCGGGCCGCCTGGGGCCGCCGGGAGCCCTGCTGTCTGTGTGTCTTGTCTGTGTCTGTCTGTCTGTGCTGTAGTCTGGTCCTAGTCACGCTCGCAGCTCGTCATCCAATCCAACATACGGCGTTTCCCCCTAGTTCCCTTTTCTCTCGAAACGATTCGCCGGATGGGGGGCGATCGTTGTTCATTATAGTGTTTTCGCATCCGGAAATAAAGGAGGTGGGGAGGGGAGAGAAAGACCGGCGGGGGGGGGGGGGGGGGAGTCTCCATGTATTGAACGGTGGTGTCGTCATCGCAACGCTCGCGCGGCTAGAAAAACGTGAAAATGGGTCGGCTGATGGCTGGCGGGGACCGCTCCCGCCAAGCCATGACTCACAGGACCGGCCCGGACCACGGCCCCAGCTGGACCTTGGAAAGTAGTTAAAGCCAACACACGCACCCCGTGGAGACCGCTGCCACGTACGTACACACGTATCTCTCCACACACTCCAGACAAGTACGGGGCGAACGGTGTTGGGAGCTATTGGGAGCTGCGACCGGGGCAGAGGGTGGGGGGGGGGGGGGCATCTCCACAGCTCAACCAGAGGGACTGGACAACCTGGACGGTCCCCTGGGCGAAAAGTCAGTGAACTGGGCTGGGCGTGCGCATTTAGTCTCAACGCCATATCATTCGCGCCCTCCGCGCCGAGGAATTCCCCTAAGCTTCCCTTTCGGCCCATGAAGCGGCCAGTGGTGATCGCATCTCGAAATAACCCCAACCCCCCGGCCCGGCCCCCGGCACTGCTTGTGGCCGAGGGTACGGGCTGGTCCGGACCGCTTCGGGGCCAGCCCAGCCCAGCGCTCGGCACAGCGGGTGAAATACCAGCGGTGCAGTGTTGCCACTGTGGGCGCGCGTGCCAACAAATTTATCACATTCTTCTCTCTTTCGTTCTCTCTTTCTGTCTCCGTCTGCCTCCCTTTCCATCTTTCACTTTTCCGCTATTTCCCTCGCCGAGGTTGGTGTACACCTGGCAGAGGGGGGGGGGGTGAAATTGACCAACTTTTCATGTATGAATTTTCATGAGGAGAAACGCGCCAAAGCGAAAAGGATGGATGGGGAGGGAGGAAGGGGGGGGGGGAGGAGGGTTGGCAGAGCTGGCCGGGGGGCTGGCCGGGCCAGCGCCGGTGACGCTCATCCTGAGGGGATGGAAGACGGACTGCAACCGCGGGGCGCGGCGGGCAACCGTCCAGGCAACCGTCCAAAAGTGATGTAAATACGGCTGAGTGCGGCGGACTTGGGGCGGGAGGAGACAAGAGGCGGTCCATGACCACACCTGTTGTGGCCAGCCTGCTTCAGCGCCTGGTGGGTAGGCAATCCCCAGCCTCTCCATGCACGCGCGTTGTGCGGGCTGGCCTACCCGAGCACTGGCAGGCGGCCGGCGTAACCGACCGTGTCGTTGGCGGTGGTGGCGGTGGTGGCGGGGCGTGGTCGTGGCCGAGGCCCGGGGTGTGTGCGCCGCCGTGCCCTGTTCATGTTCAGTGTTCAGCGGCAAAGGTGTGGTTGCAGCGGCAGCTTTTTATTTTTTTAAGGGTGTTCAGTGGCAAAAAAAAAGACAACAAAAGTAAGGTTGGAGAAACATCATAATTAAGTCTAAAATACAATAAATACAAAATGACTTTTCCTGAAAGAGGGACGGCAAAAATAAAAGAAACGTTTCGGTCGATGCGATTTTTTTCATATTGAAATAGAAAGTCAAATGTGATTGAAAACGGTGTACAACGGGAGGAATCTGGGGGAGGGGGGGGGGGTGATGGCCCATGGGCCTCTCGGCAGAGGCAGCGGAGGCAGCATAGCGCAGCAGCGTAGCACCCACGAGCCGCGGCCGGCAGAGCCAAAAAAAACAACAGAAAAAAAACAAAGCCACGAAATATCCAACTTGAAAATGTGACGCAGTCAGTGTAATGGCGCGTCGGTACGGGCTCGGCAGGCCGGCAGGCCCTGGAGCTGAGCGTGTGAGTGTGTGTGTGTGTGTGTGTGTGTGTGTGTGTGTGTGTGTGTGTGTGTGTGTGTGTGTGTGTGTGTGTGTGTGTGTGTGTGTGTGTGTGTGTGTGTGTGTGTGTGTGTGTGTGTGTGTGTGTGTGTGTGTGTGTGTGTGTGTGTGTGTGTGTGTGTGTGTGTGTGTGTGTGTGTGTGTGTGTGTGTGTGTGTGTGTGTGTGTGTGTGTGTAGGTGTGTGTGTGTGTAGGTGTGTGCATGCGCTGTACAGGGCGCCGCCCGCCACGGTCCGCCACGGCCCCGCGCTACCCGGGCTAATATTAGCCCGGCTTGACCGACACAGCAGGGGTGTGGCGGCGGCCAGGGACGCTGTGCGGACGCCGTGCGCTCACCAATCAGGGGGGTGCGGGGGCGGGGCGGGGGCGGGGCGGGGGCGGGGCGGGGGAGGGCTTGCTTTCATATCCCCTTCGCCCCGCCACGACATCGGGGCGGCATTCACCGGACGGCGACCCGCCTGTCCACTGTCCCCGCCAACACGCAGCAGCACGGTGTGAAGCCATCAATACAGGGCTCTTGTGCTGCTGTCTGCTGTCCCCGCTCATGGCTCATGTGGCCACTCCCGACCGCCCCGACCCGCGTGCCGTGCCGTGCCGTGCCGTGCCGTGCCGTGCCGTGCCGTGCCGTGCCGTGCCGTGCCGTGCCGTGCCGCCCCGCTCCGCGACACACTTCGAGCTGACCATAAATCAGGGGCTCTACTTGCCGTCTCTCCGCGTCTCTCCGGCGCACCTTTGGCAGCACTAGCGCTCCTCGAGTGCCCCGCCCCGCCCCGCCCCCGCCCCACCCCGCCCCCGCCCCTGCCCCGCCCCTGCCCCGCCCCGCCCCGCCCCCGTCCGGCCCCGCCCGTCCCGTCTCACCCCTCCTCCCACCGTACTCCAGCCAATGTTCCGCACTCGTCCTTTCTCACGACGGCGACGACATCGAGAGTCATGGAGTAGCGAAAAATGGTCCTCGCTCGCTCTGTCGAAAAGGAGCATAGCAGCAGCAGCAGCGGCTGCGGCGGCGGGGGCAGTGGGGGCAGCGGCGGGGGCAGCGTGGTGGAGAAATGAGGATGGAAATTTAATTACGAGTCTCCTCGTTAATGGAGTGGAACGTCGCCTTTGATTTCTGCTGGCAGTTATGGAAGTGGCGAGAGGGGTGGGGGAGGCTTTGCTGCTGGTTCAGTGAACTGCGGGGATGGGGGGAGGGGGGAGGGGGCCTCACGTCCCTGTCACCAAGCACGCCTGCACTCGGAGTGTCGTGTGGAGGGGGAGGGGGAGGCGTAGGTGTGAGAGACACGCCGAGCGTTGTCGGCGGAAGGGGTGAGGGGAGGGGGTGAGGAGGGGGCTCAGCGCGTCTGAGTTTAATGGTGCTCCAAGGGGAGGAAAGGTGCGGCACTGCTGCCACCGCTTGCCTCGCTGCTCTTCTTTACCTTTGGTAACAGTTCGCATTCAGGGAATAATGTTCCGTCGGTATCGACAAAGCGGCGACCTGCTGTAGAGAACACACATTCTCTCTCTCTCTCTCTCTCTCTCTCTCTCTCTCTCTCTCTCTCTCTCTCTCTCTCTCTCTCTCTCTCTCTCTCTCTCTCTCTCTCTCTCTCTCTCTCTCTCTCTCTCTCTCTTCCCCCCCCCCTCCCTCCCCCCGATGGTGAGGGCAGGCTGCCGCCCGCTCCCATCGCGCTAATTGCTGTAAATCTGATTGGGTGGGATCGGTCGGACGGGCACAAGGTACAAAAGGGGAGGTATAGAAACTGAAGAAAACAAAATAAAAAAATATTGGGGCAGCCGGGTCCTGTCGAAGGCTGAGACCAGAGGGAACCATCGGGAACGGGCTGCTAAATAAAGAAGCGGACTGCAGGCTGCAGGCGAAGTGTACGAGGAATTATTTTGTTAATATTGCACCACCCCTTTCTCACTTTGCCCCCCCCCCTCTCCCCCTGATGCTCGCGTGCTGTTTGCCCCGCCTCCCCCTTCCCCCGCCCCTCTCTGAGGTCGCACCCCTCCACCTCAATCGTCTTCGGTTTCCGAGCCCCCGGCGCACCGTGCGGCGTGCGGCCAAATTTAGCCACGAGTCGAGGAGCAGACGAAACGGTTGGGCCGTCGCTAGCGCCGTGCTGCGCGCTGCGCGCCGTGGACACTCGCCGACGGGAGAGCTGAGGCCAGCGCTCGAGTTCGGCACGGGGCACAGTACCGTTGCTGAGTTTGCGACGCGCATCACAAAATTTTGCAACGGTCGTGAAACGTTGCAAAAGCCAGTGATGGTCGTCACAAATTTGGTGACGTCTATCACAAGTTTTTGTAACGATAATCACAAAGTCACAACGTTGTACCGATTGCCACAAAAAATTGTGATGAAAATAACAAAATTTGCGACGACTATCTAGTCTTTGCTACGTAAGGCCTACGTTGCAACGCAACGTTGAAAATTTTTGTCACGTAACGTTACAAACTGAGAAACAGGACGGGCACACCTTGAAAACGGCACCCACGAAACAAAACAAAAACCGTGGCGAACAGCCTGGACCGAACTCACTCCCCGTCCCCCCGTTTCTGCTTCTGTGTGGCGGCGGAAGGGGCGGAGGACTCTACCGATTGCAGCCCGCAATATTTACGCTGCAGGTTCAGGTCCCATATCTTTTCCGTGCCCCGTCCGTTTCACTCACATGTATTTTAGAATGACCCCCCCCCCCCCCCCCTCCCCCTTTCCTCCCGCAGACGGTGGGTGCGCGCCGCTCTGCCGCTCTGCCGCCGCCCGCCACGCGCCGCGTGGTCGAGGCCGAGGCCTGGATCTCTGCTTGCGGAACGGATTGAACTCTGAAACTTTGTCTAATTCACTAGTTGTGTCTGGGGCATGGGACCGGCTACGGCTCGGGACCAGTGCACTGTAAATCACGTCTGGCAGTGCTGATTCCGTCAGCAGGCGTAGCAGCGGGGGGAAAGTTTTGTAAGCTCGGAGGGTGAAGGCGGTGAAGGCAAGGGAAGGGAAGGTCACCAACCCCCTGCCAGGGGGAGAACCTCCCCATGTTCTGTTCGCGTCTTTAGCTGTGGGCGAGAACAAGAGAGGTTCGGTGGATGTCGTCGCTTTCATCTCCGCCGAAAACAACTTGGATGCAACGCAGAAATTTTAAACTTCCGATTTTTTTTTAAATTCTCAGGGGGATCGGAAGAATTGCATTAAATGCGGAATAAAATACGAAAAGTTTGGGGAATAATTGACTAATTGAGTACCTACTTTGAATGGTACATTACTGGATTGGTGTCAGACATGTAGTCATTAATCGTCGGAGGCGCATCTGCCAAGTAGGTCGGGACGCGGGTTTCATTCGCCCTTCAGGGTGGCGCGTGGGTTGCCAACAACTGTTAGATTCCGAGGGTTTTCTGGTTTTGCCCTGGGCGCCAGACCGGACAGGCCGCGGAGAAAGGCAGGAGAGGAGGGGGGGGGAAGGAGCGGCGCACTATGGGGAAGGCGGAGCAGCCGGAGGCGGCGGGGGCCGGAGATTGGAGATGGATGGGGAGCGACGACCAGCTGTTTGTTCGCAAAGTCGCTGCTCCCGGCCCGCGGGGGCGGGGCGGGGCGGGGCGGGGCGGGGCGGGCTGGGCCCCGGACCATGATAGGGCCTTGGACCCGTCCTGGGAGACGGACCTCGCCGGATAGACGGGCGGCAATGAACATTGCCGGCTGGAATAAGGGGAGGAATGGGTCCGGCCGTCCAGCGCTCCGGCCCCGCCTGGGGGTCCTAAGGGGTGCCGCGTGCCGCACTCTGTGCCGTGCACTGTTTGTTTCCTTCACTGGCCTCGACTCGTTAAGGCACTTGTGTCGGAGCCGTGCAGTGCTGCAGCAGCGGCAGTAGCGTGGCCTTGCTGTTGGGGTTGGGGTGCCCGGTGCCGGTGGCCGCCCTCGGGCCAGCGGCCAGCGGCCAGCGGCCAGCGGCCAGCGGCCAGCGGCCAGCGGCCAGCGGCCAGCGGCCAGCGGCCAGCGGCCAGCGGCCAGCGGCCAGCGGCCAGCGGCCAGCGGCCAGCGGCCAGCGGCCAGCGGCCAGCGGCCAGCGGCCAGCGGCCAGCGGCCAGCGGCCAGCGGCCAGCGGCCAGCGGCCAGCGGCCAGCGGCCAGCGGCCAGCGGCCAGCGGCCAGCGGCCAGCGGCCAGCGGCCAGCGGCCAGCGGCCAGCGGCCAGCGGCCAGCGGCCAGCGGCCAGCGGCCAGCGGCCAGCGGCCAGCGGCCAGCGGCCAGCGGCCAGCGGCCAGCGGCCAGCGGCCAGCGGCCAGCGGCCAGCGGCCAGCGGCCAGCGGCCAGCGGCCAGCGGCCAGCGGCCAGCGGCCAGCGGCCAGCGGCCAGCGGCCAGCGGCCAGCGGCCAGCGGCCAGCGGCCAGCGGCCAGCGGCCAGCGGCCAGCGGCCAGCGGCCAGCGGCCAGCGGCCAGCGGCCAGCGGCCAGCGGCCAGCGGCCAGCGGCCAGCGGCCAGCGGCCAGCGGCCAGCGGCCAGCGGCCAGCGGCCAGCGGCCAGCGGCCAGCGGCCAGCGGCCAGCGGCCAGCGGCCAGCGGCCAGCGGCCAGCGGCCAGCGGCCAGCGGCCAGCGGCCAGCGGCCAGCGGCCAGCGGCCAGCGGCCAGCGGCCAGCGGCCAGCGGCCAGCGGCCAGCGGCCAGCGGCCAGCGGCCAGCGGCCAGCGGCCAGCGGCCAGCGGCCAGCGGCCAGCGGCCAGCGGCCAGCGGCCAGCGGCCAGCGGCCAGCGGCCAGCGGCCAGCGGCCAGCGGCCAGCGGCCAGCGGCCAGCGGCCAGCGGCCAGCGGCCAGCGGCCAGCGGCCAGCGGCCAGCGGCCAGCGGCCAGCGGCCAGCGGCCAGCGGCCAGCGGCCAGCGGCCAGCGGCCAGCGGCCAGCGGCCAGCGGCCAGCGGCCAGCGGCCAGCGGCCAGCGGCCAGCGGCCAGCGGCCAGCGGCCAGCGGCCAGCGGCCAGCGGCCAGCGGCCAGCGGCCAGCGGCCAGCGGCCAGCGGCCAGCGGCCAGCGGCCAGCGGCCAGCGGCCAGCGGCCAGCGGCCAGCGGCCAGCGGCCAGCGGCCAGCGGCCAGCGGCCAGCGGCCAGCGGCCAGCGGCCAGCGGCCAGCGGCCAGCGGCCAGCGGCCAGCGGCCAGCGGCCAGCGGCCAGCGGCCAGCGGCCAGCGGCCAGCGGCCAGCGGCCAGCGGCCAGCGGCCAGCGGCCAGCGGCCAGCGGCCAGCGGCCAGCGGCCAGCGGCCAGCGGCCAGCGGCCAGCGGCCAGCGGCCAGCGGCCAGCGGCCAGCGGCCAGCGGCCAGCGGCCAGCGGCCAGCGGCCAGCGGCCAGCGGCCAGCGGCCAGCGGCCAGCGGCCAGCGGCCAGCGGCCAGCGGCCAGCGGCCAGCGGCCAGCGGCCAGCGGCCAGCGGCCAGCGGCCAGCGGCCAGCGGCCAGCGGCCAGCGGCCAGCGGCCAGCGGCCAGCGGCCAGCGGCCAGCGGCCAGCGGCCAGCGGCCAGCGGCCAGCGGCCAGCGGCCAGCGGCCAGCGGCCAGCGGCCAGCGGCCAGCGGCCAGCGGCCAGCGGCCAGCGGCCAGCGGCCAGCGGCCAGCGGCGCCAAGTTATGGGGTCATCCATGCTCTCGCAGCCCCGGGCCGCCGGCCGTCGCCAGCCACAACCTCCCTGCCAGCACCTGCCACACTCACACCGCCAGCCGCCTGATTCCGCACACTGTATTCGTAGGTCTGTCTCTGTCGCACTCGTGGGGTGCTCCGTAAGAGAGCGAGAGAGAGGTCCGAGTTCACTGTGTTCGGAATCAAGCTGCAGCGAGCACTGCATGGGGTGGAACAGCTGGGGCAGACGGCGGCCCCCGGCGGTAGAGTGGTCCGTTTGAACAAAAGTTTTAAAATCTCATGACGGCTAGTGCTAATATTTGTCTATGACCTATAACATGAGTTTTAAAAAGAATTCGGGATTTTTCGGCCCACGGGAAAAGGTCGCGAAATCGTTTCAAAGATGGCGACGTCCAAAATCCTGAGAAATCGTCGCCAGCGACGCTAGGGTGGTCAAAATCCGCAAAGTGGGTTCGCGGTGACTCGTCAAAAGTTTCAATTTGGCATTAAAATAATGTGTGCGAAACCGGAAATCTGTCGGACAACATTTAGAGGTCGCGAAGGGTCACGAAGTGCCCTCATAAACAGTAAATATTAATGTTTTTTGAAAATTCCAAAAAAAAATTCCAAGGTCAATATGGCCAAAGTAGGACCCTAGGGCTAGTGTCGTGCCCCCAGTGAGGCGGTCGGCAGGGGGCGCACGGTCCCTAGGCGAGGGGTGCATCACATGGCAAAGTCACTGTACACCCAACGGAATAGTGTCATGTGCAATCACGTCTAGTCCCTTCCCAATCATTCCAATCACCAGACACCGGAGGGATTCCGAAAAAAAATCAGCGAGAAAAAAAAAGCCAGATGGCATGTTTGACCGCTGTTGACAAAACCTATGTCGTCCCAGCTTCCGCCAGGACCCTGCCTTCAACTTCGGTGATCTTACGGGAACCGGTGCTTTACGGCTGCTAGTTGGCCCCGGGACACAGCACTAGAACCCGCTACCCGGCTTGCGCCGGACGGATCTCCCGGCAACCCCTAGCCCGCGCCAATGCGCGAGGCCCCCTCCGCTAACCACGGCCTCCGGGACTCCATTATACTGTAGTGCCCTTCAACCGCAGTCTGGTTTGGCCCCATAAACCATGGGAGTCCGCCCCTGCGAAGATTTGGAGGACATAGGTTCCCTTCGTACACGACCGAAGCCGCTGTACTCTACTCGCTACGTACCGAGTAGCGGCTGTCCACACCTGCCAGATTCAGAGAGAGAAAACAGAAGCTTCGAACCCTAGAAGCTCTGCACATCCCCCGAGTCTCCCCCTGGATTTCTCCAGAGGCACAGAACGCCCCCCCGGGCGGGACCCTCGAATCTAGGGAATTGAACCCTAGACCCTCGGGACCGGAGGTTTGTGCCGGCGGCGCCTTAGCCCGCACGGTCGCTTGGACAGCCATGCCTACGTCGCGTTCGGAAGTATATTTTAGGCACTGTCCGCCAAGCTGTGTCACAAGAAAAAGTTGACCGACCGGCAAGAATCGAACCACGGACCTGTCGGTCGCCGACCGGTCCACTAACCCATGCGGCTACCGTGCCACAATGTTGTTTGCTGCGCTCCCAGCACTCTAGCTCCACAGAATAGAGCTGACCATCGACGGACGCTGTCCCGGGATCAACTCTTGCCTACGCCTCCAGATTTTTTTTGTCGATGTTCAGCTCTACTATGTGTGTCTATCTAGCTCCACATAGTAGAGCTGAACATCGACAAAAAAAATCTGGAGGCGTAGGCAAGAGTTGATCCCGGGACAGCGTCCGTCGATGGTCAGCTCTATTCTTTGGAGCTAGAGTGCTGGGAGCGCAGCAAACAACATCGTGGCACGGTAGCCGCATGGGTTAGTGGACCGGTCGGCGACCGACAGGTCCGTGGTTCGATTCTTGCCGGTCGGTCAACTTTTTCTTGTGACACAGCTTGGCGGACAGTGCCTAAAATATACTTCCGAACGCGACGTAGGCATGGCTGTCCAAGCGACCGTGCGGGCTAAGGCGCCGCCGGCACAAACCCCCGGTCCCGAGGGTCTAGGGTTCAATTCCCTAGATTCGAGGGTCCCGCCCGGGGGGCGTTCTGTGCCTCTGGAGAAATCCAGGGGGGAGACTCGGGGGATGTGCAGAGCTTCTAGGGTTCGAAGCTTCTGTTTTCCTCTCTGAATCTGGCAGGTGCGGACATGCCGCTACTCGGTACGTAGCGAGTAGAGTACAGCGGCTTCGGCCGTGTACGAAGGGAACCTATGTCCTCCAAATCTTCGCAGGGGCGGACTCCCACGATGAGTGGGGCCAAACCAGGCTGCGGTTGAAGGGCACTACAGTATTATGGAGTCCCGGAGGCCGTGGTTAGCGGAGGGGGCCTCGCGCATTGGCGCGGGCTAGGGGTTGCCGGGAGATCCGTCCGGCGCAAGCCGGGTAGCGGGTTCTAGTGCTGTGTCCCGGGGCCAACTAGCAGCCGTAAAGCACCGGTTCCCGTAAGATCACCGAAGTTGAAGGCAGGGGTCCTGGCGGAAGCTGGGACGACATAGGTTTTGTCAACAGCGGTCAAACATGCCATCTGGCTTTTTTTTTCTCGCTGATTTTTTTTCGGAATCCCTCCGGTGTCTGGTGATTGGAATGATTGGGAAGGGACTAGACGTGATTGCACATGACACTATTCCGTTGGGTGTACAGTGACTTTGCCATGTGATGCACCCCTCGCCTAGGGACCGTGCGCCCCCCTGCCGACCGCCTCACTGGGGGCACGACACTAGCCCTAGGGTCCTACTTTGGCCATATTGACCTTGGAATTTTTTTTTGGAATTTTCAAAAAACATTAATATTTACTGTTTATGAGGGCACTTCGTGACCCTTCGCGACCTCTAAATGTTGTCCGACAGATTTCCGGTTTCGCACACATTATTTTAATGCCAAATTGAAACTTTTGACGAGTCACCGCGAACCCACTTTGCGGATTTTGACCACCCTAGCGTCGCTGGCGACGATTTCTCAGGATTTTGGACGTCGCCATCTTTGAAACGATTTCGCGACCTTTTCCCGTGGGCCGAAAAATCCCGAATTCTTTTTAAAACTCATGTTATAGGTCATAGACAAATATTAGCACTAGCCGTCATGAGATTTTAAAACTTTTGTTCAAACGGACCACTCTACCCCGGCGGCCCCCGGCGGGCACGCGACAGGCACGCGGCGGCCCTGCCCCTCACTACACGGCACACGGCGGGCACACGGCGGGCACCCGACAGGCACGCGTGTCGTAGTTTAGCAAATTTGTATTCCTCTTCAACGCAACTGCCTCCCACTTACTGTGCTGCTGGATACATTACTTCTCACTGCCATATTGCTTTGCGGTACACCTGATATGACCCCTGACCTGTGGGGGCCTCGCTCTGTTCGCAGAGGAGGGAGGTGAATTGGGATTTGACCCCGTTCGTGCCGCGCCCCAGCCAGGTGGAGGCACCGTTCACCGTGTTCGGCCGGCCCGCCGCGCCGCCCGGCACCGGGCTGTCCGGGGTGAACCCGCACCTGTACCGCGCGCCGGCCCGCAGCCACCACCGCTACGCCTTCAACACGTTCGGCAGCGGCTACTGAGCGGCGCCCCCCACGGTGCCCCCCACGGCGCCCCCCTCCACCGCGCCGCGCCACGCCACCGCCACAAGCACACCCACAAACCGCAACAGCAGCCCACATCGGCCCGATATGACAGCTGGAGTGTCCGGGCCGGGCCGGGCCTAGGCCGGATGTCAGCCCACAACCCCACAGTCGAGACTCGAACACCTGCTGAAATACCTGCGTCTGTCCAAATAAAAGGGCGCACCATGTGTGGCCCTGTGTTGAACTTTGACTTTTGGGTTGTGATTGTACGGGCCGGACCCCCGCCCGTACACGGTGAAAGACAATCCTTGACCACGAGAGACGACGAATGCAAGGGTGGCTCTGACAAAGAGCTTCCTTTGTGATGCGGTGAGGATTCTCTCTTGCCCTGTATACTTACAGCCAGTTGGTGTGGGCTGGTGCAGTCGGACAGCGAGGACTTGTCGTCATCCTCTGATTTGCATTTATAGAAAAGGAATGTTAAAAATGTAACTTGAAAAAAATAGGAAAAAAAATTACTCTGGTCGATGTTGTGAGAAAAGTCGGGTAAATATGACAACATAATTACTGTATATTCTATCTGCAACAATGAATAAACTAACCAAAAATGATTTAGCATCTATTTAAACTGTTGCCAATACCTCCCAAAGAGCCACCACACCTTGCAAATGGAACACATGCTAAGCTGCGAACCGCTGTTTGCAGCGTTCAGCTTGACCGCCAGTGCGATCAGTCTAAACGGGCCGCTCTCCAAGAACCGTTCCGCTGCGCCGGGGGCGTCCAGTGTCAAGCGACTCCGCCTGAGAAAAGTTGATGAAAATTCCTTCCCATTGGTTAATGCATAGACATAATAACGAATTCCGCAAACTTACGCCCTCCTCCCGTCCAAACAAAAGGGGGATGGTTCTCCGATGTGGCGGAGGAAGGAAAATAGGAGGGAGGGGCTGTGCTGGGCACCGGTCGGACGGGTCGGGTGGGGGACCCCTCCAGGGGCTCCGGGCTGGGGACTGGGGCCCCCGGCGCCTCCGGCCACACCGAGCGAACTGTAGTGAATATCGTCTGTCAGCTTCGAGATTGCAAAGAAAGGGCCTCGCGATATAGTCTGACACGCTCCGCGCCGAGCGCAGGCTGCTCAGGAAATGAGCTGGGGCTGCCATGAACTGGCTGCATACAACGCACACATAGATTGACGTGGTCATAATCAAAATTGGAAAGTGGCAATATATTGCCAGTATACTCCGAGCGGTCGCCTCCTCTGCTGGCTCTGCCCAATCAAAAAGCGTAGCGCTGGGGCTGATCCGGGCTGGATCTGGGCTGGACTTCAGCCGTCCGGCAGCCCAGGGGCCACGAATTCGGCCGCACGAAACACGCACGCCACACGCCGTGGCACGCAGAATGGTGCCTGAGAAGGCCTAGCCTGCTCTCTATTTCTCGCGATCCACCCCCCTACAGCCGCATCCCCCCCCCCTCCAGCTCCGGCGTCAGTTACACCAGGAAGTAGTTTTGGATGACAGGCTGCGGGCAGAGACTGTACCAGGCAGCTGTACCAGGTACGTCCGTAAACACGCAAGCACTGAATCCAACAGCTCCATGTCACTTATCTCTGCCGCAGCGCACCTCCCAGTCTGTTTGTTTCCGCTCGTCCCGGCGGTGATCCCACAGTAAACGTGTCGCTCTGCTCTGCTCCATACGGCGAGCACGCGACCGGGCGCAGAATGACGAACCGAGCGATACGAACACCACTGCTCGGCTCGGCGTAGGGCGCCTGGAGGGTAGGCAATACCGACTCCAGCACGCGTTGGTGCTGTGCGGGCTAGCCTACCCGACCATTCGCAGGCGTTCTCTGTCTCTGGCCGATACGCTGTGCGTGTCTCGAAGGAGATCTGGCCGCATTTCAGTGGAACTCTCCTACTATCTATTATTGATCAGAGGCGGGTGGGGAGGACAGGCGACACATTTACTGTGAAAACCAAACGATTGAGCCAACTGGGCTCGTCTGCAAATTACGTAACACTCAGCAGACTTTTTTTTCTGGGTCCCTCCTTGTTTGGTGGTCTACACAAAAGTAACAAAACGTTGTGCATGTGTGGCTAACTCTCCCTTTGTCATGCGCCTCCTATCTGTGTCGGAGATGAGTATGTGGAGTAGAGCTTCTTGCATGTGTGACGCATGCGAAGGCGTTGTCCGTTACCTTCTCACTCAGTCCTTACTGGATGGAACTGTTGGATTTCACAGCTTGTTTTCTATCTTTTTTTGTATCCTTGGACCGTTTGTCTCGTCTTCTTCCAGGACTTTGAATCTTCCTCTATTTCTTTACTTTTTTTGCCTTCTTGAAATTATTGGCGGCAAACAACCTGTCGGGCCAAAAATGAAAAAGTCCGTAACCACGTAGAACATAAATAACGAAAAGAGAAAAAAAAATGAAGTGAAAGTAGAGTTTGTGTCGTATCGATGCCGTCTGGCAAATCCAACAACTCCTGAGAAGGGACTGATGGGTAGAACCGAAGTCGTCGTCCAGGTTTGAATTAAGCTGAACCTTAATACATTTAAGATTACGTCCTGCTTTCGTGTGTTTATCCACATTGCTATTGAGTACAACGATGAAATCTTCATGACACATGTTAACTTTGCCTATTATTGCTTCCATCACTCTGTATTCCAGAAGGAGCTGTTGGGTTTAATAAGATCGAAGGACATCAACGTATGGTAAAAAATAATCTGACGCCACTGTTCTAAACCTTTATTTTCGGATCTTGTCACATTTTTGCTTTGATTTTGGATTACTCTAAATTTCCAGTTTCTTAATACAGAAATAAATAAATAATTGAAGCATTGTCTAAAGAGCTTCAGGCGGAACTATTGGATCCAAGCACCATCGATGACAAAACTTTGTTTTTTGAGAATGGTCGTGGCTCGTTTGCTGTTCGCAGACGCCGCGGCACTACGTGGTTACGGACAGGCCCGACAGGACGCGCCGGGCGGACGAGCAGTACAACTACTCGTACACGTCCGAGGAGTCGACCGCACGCTCGGACAGGCCCGGCGCCGTGCCCACCCGGTCCTACACCTCGTCCTCCGAGCGTGTGCAGCGCTCGTCCGGCTCGGGCCCGGGCTCCAACTATTCCTACTCCACCGAGCGCAGCGCCCGCTCCAGCGATGCCGGCCCCGGCGGCTACCACTCCTCCTACTCCTCCACTGCCTCGGGCACGCTGCCCGGCGGCACTCGCTACCGCCATTTCTCCTACCGCGTCTAGGGCCGCACCCACCGCCACCCCTGCCATCCCCTTCCCGCCATTGTCACTGCACAGCACGGCCTTGCAGCACATCGAATAGGCCTGCGTGAAACACACAGGCATTGATTCTTTTTCAAGAGGCCAAGTCCGTTTTCTTCTTGGTGTAACACGGTTGAAGAAAGGCGGCGGCAAAGGGGAGCGAGTTCTCACAGTGTGTTTTCCTACTGCGGATCCCAAGCTGCGAGGCGATTTTTTAAAATTATTTGGCAAACGAATCTTTTCATATTCCAAACTTGTGACTTGGCGATGACGGGAAGTTTTTCCCTCCCAGCCTCCCAGTATCCACATTTCCTTACCAAAGTCTGTAGACAAAAATTCTGTTTGCATTTGCAGGAAGAGTAGGGGCTGTGTGCCCAGAATTATGCGTGTTTCTATTATTACCCACGGAGTTGAATTTTGTATCCAATCAAATTTTGTATATACATTTATTTTTTTGATTTGAGAGGCATTTATTAACCAATTATGTATTTGTATTTTGACGCTTATATAACTGTACGCGCGCGCGCGTTTTAGACGAGTAGGAAAACTAATGTACTAAGAATTACTTTATATATGTTATAAACTCATCAAACTGAACGGTGATCACGAAATAGAGATTATCTATCTACTTTACTAGTCATGTTCTATTCATTTCCTCCTTGAAACTCATTACACACATCACCCCTCACCTCCCCCTACCCCCACCTCCACAGCTCCCCCCGAGCGCAAGAAGATCGCCTCTCCAACAAAAGGACCAGAGGAGGTATGGAAATGTATTTTGTATTCTATCTGGCTTTCGGCTTCTACCACAAGCAAAGGTCCCCACCTACTCTGTTTGTGTCGGAGTGGAAACAAGATACAATCAGTTTTAAAAAAGTTAAAAAAATACCAACTAAATATTTGCTGAGGCCGGCTGTGGCTTTGTTGAGTGGCTTAGCTAACCAAGTAGGCCAACCAGACACTCAGTCTGGTCCGGCCGCGTCCGGCCCCCTCTAACGGAGGCCCGCTATGCATTGTTTGTTTCATGCTTCATCGCTGCCCCGCTGCTTCGTAGACCGACATAGAATCGACCTATCCGAAGGTGAGAAGGACCCAGGAGCACTTGCCATGGTAACTTCGTGTAATGCTAATGAATTTTACTTCCAGGACAGAAAAATTTAAAAGGTATGGTATTGCTAATGTTGATTAATAAAAGTGTTCAAGCAGCCGTGGGGGAAAAAACCATATGTGGGGGAGGGGTGGCCTGTTTCTATTTCGTGGTCCGTGGTCCCGTTTGGTCGCGAAGACAGCGCCGACGGGAATCACATCGCTGAGTCACAGTCGCACATTAGTCGGCGGTCTGGGGTGGGGGGTGGGGGTTGGGGTGAGGGTGGGGGTGGCGTGGGCGCCATCGCATCATGTGTTGTTTGTGGATTCAGGGCCGACCGCTGAGCCTCGCCAACAGCCTCCCCCTGGCGGAGGCAGGTCGCTCCGAGTCATCTGAGTCCGAGGCCGACCTGGCCGACCCGTATGGCCCTTACGGTCGCTTCGCAAAGTATATCAAGAAGTCCGATAAAAAGAAGGCCAAGACGGGGGCGGCCCCAAGGCCGCGAGCCGAGCCCGAAGCCCGAACCCTGCTCCGGCCTGGGCGCGTCGAGGCCAAGAACGGCGCCAGGACGGAGCATCGCCCCCCCGTCCGCGACGAGGACTCGAGCTCCGAAAGCGAGTTCGACGGCGTCCTAGCCTCCGCGAGACGGCCTCCGTTGTCGAAGGTGCCAGACCTGGAGGACAGTGACGATGACGACTCGGACGGCTTCTACGCGACCAAGTACTCGAAGCTGCTGCGTGAGTGCCGCTCCACCGTGCGCCGGATGCCCCGTAGAGAACGCGACCCCAGCTGCATCAGCTCCGACGAGGAGGAGGCCGGCGAGGCTCTGAGGCGCAGCGGCCGCCGGCACTCGGACGGGTTCGGCCTGACCGGGAGGCGGGCGGACGCGGACGGCCTCAACGCGACACTCAGCGGGCTGGACCTGAGCGTCGCTACCAAACAGCGTGCTGCAGCTGCACGGCCTCCTGCCCCGGTCGCTCGCCCGCCCGTCACCCACAGCGACATCGAGGACGGCGACCTCGACCTGGCCAAGTACCGGCCATCGCCGCCGACACGCAGGGATCGCGAGGCCGATCCGGGCGATGCGGACGTCCCGACGCCCCAGCGGCGGCGTGAGTCCGCCAAGGAGGTCTTGGACCTGGGCATCCTCGACACGGCGTCTTCTGCGACGTCGTCGACGCTGAGGGGAGCGCGACGATCCAGTGGCTCCGTGCAGGCCGACGTAGAGGGACTCATGAGCAACCTGCTGTCCCAGAGAAGAGCGAGTGGGTCCATGAAGGCCACCGATGGCAGCGCCAGAGGCGCACGCAGGGCCAGCGGCGCCAACGGCCGCATCTCGGGGGACGCTGACGACACGGCGAGCGTGCTGTCGGCGGCCTCGTCCTACCACCGGGGCGGGGCCAGGGATGGGTCGCTGAGCTACGGCCTCGTGCGCGGCGGCGCGGGCGGCGCGGGGCGGCTGTCGTGGGTCAGCTCCGAGGATGACGGCAACGAGTCCCTGCTGAGCGCAGCCGCCTCGCGCAGGAGGCTGTCGCGCGCCGAGGACGGCGACAACCAGTCGAGCTCCACCAGGGGCCATCGCCCGCCCCCCGCCGCCGGCGCCGCTGACGATGCACCCCGGTACACGTACCGGACGCGGCGAGGGGCGCGGCAGGGCCGGCAGCCCCGGCAGGAGCCGCCCCCACCCAGCCCTAGACCGTCCCCGGAGAGCAAGCGGGAGCGGGCATCGAGCAGCACCACCTCCGGGGCCATGGGCCGCGCTCAAGCACTGGCCGGACGCCGCAAGCACAGCTCGCCCGCCGCGGACCTCGAGGCCGACGGCGAGGCCGACGCGGAGGTACCGGACGATCCCTCCTACCCCCGATATGCAGTGGTGTGACCCGACCCGAAAACCGAACCGAACCGCCCGCCCAATGTGCATCGGACCACTGTGACAGTCTGTGCTCGTAGCCCCTCCCCTTTGGTGTGCTGTGTTTTTGTCTTGCGTTTTGTTTTCTCATCCAGGCACCTGCACGCCGGCCGGTTCCCGCGGGGCTCCGGGCACCAAGGCCCACCCTGACCCAGTGCATCCGGACGGAGTGAGATGCGCACGGACAACGCGTGCGGAAAATGCCATGAAACTCCTCCGAAAGGAGTGCTTGCCTTCCGCTATTGATTCCGCTAAGCCGAGGCGCGCGTGTTGTCCGGAAGGCATCTCTCTCCGTCCTTGTCCGACGGAACAGAACAGAACAGAACCGAACAGCCGACAGTGACTGACTGCCCTACCTTCCCTGCCCCGTTCCACCCAGGCCCAGCCCTTCCACCGCAACCTCCCCTTCGTGGCGCACAAGAGGCTGACGGCTCCGCAAGCGCCTCCGCCACGGTCCAAGGTCCGCAACTCGATTCTCATGGCCGAGATCGACAGGATTAACCACCGGGTGAGGCCCCACCCAGCGTACGTCCCGACCGAGGACTGGCTCAACTCGGCCTGCTCCGTGGTAAGCCGGGTGTGGTGTTTGACGCAGGGGCAAGGGCACGACAGAGACAGTTGTGGATGTGGACGCCTTCGGCAAAAGTAAAAAGCTTCGAAAGCGGTCGGGGCTTCACCCAAAGTCGGAGGGCACATGGGTTGTAATCTTTCCTTTACGCTCCCTCTCCTTCCTATCTCTTCTCTCATTTTTTCCAAACATTGTATTTTGAATTAGCCCCCTGACTTGTGATTTGAAATGCAGAGCATGCGGCTCCGATCCCCGCGGCGCCTGCGCCTGCAGTGCCCTCTGATGGCGGGTGCTTGCCCCGTGTGGTGTGAGCGCCGGGTCAGGAATGGTCAATTTTGTTTTTCATTTCTTTTTGCTTTTATTATGTTTTCATTTTTTTGCCTTTCATTCTTTTCAAGTTTTCTTTTTGCCTTTCATTCTTTTCGATTTTTTTTACACACGTTGTGTAAATAAACATTTTAAGCAATCAATTCTGAAATAGTTATTTTAGAAAATCCACTTTGTGTGTTGTATTTTTTGATGAGTGCAGCTAAGTGGAAGTGGCTATTTCAATAAATATGGTCAAAAAATTCTAAACATTCTTGAAATGTGACTAAAACTGATTAACAATAATGTGTCGACCCTGGCGCACCCAGTAGGGTAGGAATTGAGACATCCCAACCTGTTGCTTCTTATTGCCCGCCATTGTGATAGAGAACATCTTCTTTCAAGACGCTTTGAAAATTTCCCCAAGGAGGTAATTTTACATCGGCCAGTAGCTCCGAAGACGGGAAGTTTGGTTTGAACGTCTTGAAAGGAAGTTGGTCTCGGCGGGCTGCCCCCTGCAGCTGCCCCCGGCTTGCTGGACGTCTGTACCGAGTGCGCTCCTTGTATCGCTTCCTAACAGAAGTGTGCTTCTCGCTAACGCTTCCATTAGGCTAAATGAATGAAGTGTACGTTGAGAGAGATGTGAATCGAAGAATAGTTTAAATCAAAAGTTTTAAAAAAACAAAATTGAAAAAAAAAAAACCACAAAAAAAACAAGCAAAAAAACAAGAAAAAAACCGGAAAGAGTCAAGGACGGAATAAAGCTCAACTCTGTATATTATGCAAGCTCTACTTGGGCCGGAGAGTATTCGGTGCCGAGCGCCGAGCGTGGAGAACACCGTCCGCATCTTTACTGATCGGCTGGTCGCTGTGTCTCATATAGTACAACCTCATGAGAAAGCTGAATTTCCGAGTGGACCCATCGGAAACGCCGTCCGTGGCCCATGAGGAAGCCGCGGAGCCGTATGGGAAATTGCAAACCCGTGGCAAGTCGGGAGAACGAGAACTGCCTCTATGCGCCGTCGCAGTAAGTATTCCGCACGCACACCTCTGTGACAAGGCGACACACACCACCACAGGCGCCGTACAGGCGGCGCGAGCCGTGAGCCGCACCGAGTTGGGACTGCCGTTCAACCATGATCCACTGAGACGAAGAGAGCACTGGCCTGTAACGGCGTCCCTTTAATTCCAGTACACGGCGCGACCGCACACTGGGAATGGAAGAGCTCGAATAATCGACCGATTTCGAGTGATACGGGGCTTCAAGGGGCTGTTTTCAAAACTTGCCACTCAACATTTGAGCTCTTTGAACTCTTCAAACTTAAATGTAATGGCACGTTTGCAAAACAGCCTCTCCAAGTCTCTTATCGCCGAACATTGGGCGACGATCACGACTTTTCCAGTCTCAGTGAGTCGAAGCGGCGGTACATCGACACGCGGTAGCCGGACGGACGTGGCCAGAAATTTGGAACCTTGCGAACGGAAAAGAGCAACCGTAGGCATGCTAAAGAATGCGAACAAGACGGGTGCTAGACATGGCGCTCACGAGTAACTTCATTAACGCGTTAAATGACTGTTTCTTCCTCTGCCTTTCGTCTTTGGCATGCACACTAGCATGTCTATTGTCAAGGAATGAGTTAATGCTGGCTCGGGACACTCAAAAGAACCAAAAGTGCCAAATAAATCGGGTCAAAAAGGCTGTGATTTTTTTTAAAAAAAAAAGGTAATCGCGACGGGCTTAGTAATTGCATTAGTCCAATAAGTAGATGACATAAAAAACATATTTTTACTGAATTTGTTTCTCATGCCAACGTTTTGTGGTTTCTCTGGCTGTCGTAGACTTACGACATTTTTCGCATCGGGATGTTCTTGGACAACCTGGTACGTGCAATGTTTGGATGATTGATTTTCGTTATTTTGTGTTCATCCTTATTTGTACTCTTTCTGTTTGTTCTCATTTCGCACGGAAGCGCCAACAAATAAAGCACAAGTGAACGATGAAAAAATGTTTACAACTTTCTCTTTTGTCTGAAAACTCTTTTCCTGTGCCAGGGCTGAAAGAGAATGTCATGCTTTCCTCTCTTCTTGTTGGTCTCATGACATATGAATAAAAAGAAGTAGTGCGATTACTACACCAGAGCTCAGCAATGCATTGGGTGGATGCGGATGGTGGTGTAGTCTAGTTTTGCTCCCAATGCGGAGAAAAATTGATCTGTTCCAAGGCATGATGCATTTTATGTACGATGCTGTTTCAACCATGTGTCATAGGCCTAGATTGTTTTTCCACCCCGTTTTATTTTTTATCGTCTTTTTTCTGTTTCCCTTATGACAACGGTGCTAGTGGTATCGCTCAACTGGTGAAGTGACCTACCCATCCGGTGTGCGTGTGGATACTTCTCGTTTGAGTGTACCTTGCGTTGTTTGCCTTGCTGTGCTGTGCATAATTTGTTTTTGTTGTGTGTGTTGCATTCATGTGTTGAGTGGGAGTGAGAGATTGAGAAATAGGAGAAAGGAGTGCATGGGATGGAGAGAGAAGGAGAGCGAGACCTCCTTTCTTTCACTCCGTTTCCTGGCATAGTCGCTTACACAAATCTAGTATCTTGCTGAGAGGCCGAACCAAGAGTCACACCACTGGCCTGAGGACATACCGTATGGCTCGCCATCCTGTAACGTGAAACATCGGGCTGCAGCTCTTCTGTGTTCATGTTTGGGCTGAAAAAACTGTGAAGGAGAACGAGAGTCTCAGTCTGAACGCAAAATTACAACGTAAGCTATGAGCTTGGCTGCTGTCCTTTTCAAAGCGCACACAAAAGTCCAAAGCTTTAGCATGTAAAGAGAACGAAAAATAAAACCGTCCGGACATGTTTTGTTTTACAAGTCAAGCTGACAACATTTTTATTTGTAATTTATTAAACATTTGCATATTTGTCCGGTGTTTCTGCTTGCACATAACGATACGGGGTCGATACCACAACTTGCTCTGTCTCCCTTTCCCTCCACGTTTGCAATATGCTCTTCATACATCTGTGTGAAGACCCGCTGGATGGATTGCAGGAGTTGAGCATAAGTCCCGTTTTGCAGGTGGCACCGTACCCACAGTTTACCACTGCCAAACTGATGCGGTTCGTGGTTCTGCCTCTCACCTACAGGATGAAAAACCTCGATAGCTCCGTTCCGGAGCGGTTTCGGTATGAGTACAAAGATGTGAGTGCACGAACTCTTTTTACTCCATCATTGCATGTTTTCTTGCGACACACACACACACACACACACACACACACACACACACACACACACAGTTTTCTCTCAGTGACGGCGGATGTGGCGTTGACGTCAACAGTGTTTGACAGCAGCGGCGCAGCGGCGCCCCGTGCTGCTGCCTTTGGTGCGGGGCCAGATAGAAACGAAAACTTGCACACTCCGACTGTTCGGTAGATAAATAAGACATGCCAAAACACGCACACACACATACGCGCGCGCGCGCACACACACACACACACACACACACACACACACACACACACACACACACACACACACACACACTCACACACACACACACACACACTCACACTCACACACACACACACACTCACACACACACACATGCGCCCGTGCGCGCTTTCCGCGAATCAGAATTCTCCCTCGCATCGCGTCGCGCGCCGTAGATTCGAGGCACCTGATTGGCGCTGCGCGCAGCTCTGGGAGAGCAGGGCAAAGCAGTGCAGCCTCGCTTACAACCCCTTAGTCCGCCGAGCGGAAAGGAAAGGGGATAGGGGGGGGGGGGGGGCGCGTCCTGCATATCGCGCGCGCTGTCTCGCCCGAAGCCCGAGGGAGCCCTCCTCGCCACAAACACGGACATAGAGCACGCACTCTCACACGCGCCCGCGCGCTCAATGACCACCGGTCCGGCCCACCCCCAAGTCGGTCCGATCCGAAGGACATGGAAAAGGGGAGCTGTCGCTGGTCACCGCTGGTCACCGCTGTTCACAGCTGGTCACCGCTGGTCACCGCTGGTCACCGCTGGTCACCGCTGGTCACAGCTGGTCACCGCTGGTCACCGCTGGTCACAGCTGGTCACAGCTGGTCACCGCTGGTCACCGCTGGTCACCGCTGGTCACCGCTGGTCACCGCTGGTCACAGCTGGTCACAGCTGGTCACGCTGGACACTGCACAGGCCCTGCGGACTTTGCCAGGCTTTGCCAGGTCCTGCTGCCTGTGCCGTGCCCTGCCGGTGCAGTGCCGCGGACGGACCGAATCGCCCGTATGAATGGCCTCATCTCTGCTGCAGAATTTCGACGATGAGACCCGCTCGATACGCGCCCAGACCGCCGCCCTGCTCAAGAGAGTCCACTCGCCCATCCCGCGCTCCAGGGGGCCCCTGCACGTCGTCCTGCCCACGCCCAGGTGAGCATACGAGACGAGGACATGTGCACCAATCAAAGCTTTCGAAGGAAACCTCTTCGTATTGCAAAGGAAACCGCAGATTCGGCGGAAAGTAAGAAGAACAAAACGACTTCTAAAACACGGCGGTGAGGGTAAGGGTGGGCGGCCGTTGTACGTACGCGCGTTCACTGCCTGGTTTCCCCCTACCACCGTCTTTTGGACGTCGTTTTGTTCATCTTACTTCCGGCCAAATCCTGAGTTGGAGCACCCTGTTGCGAGTTTTCGTACAAAGCAATTTGTTCGTCATGCGAAGTATTGATTCGTACAACGCATAACCTTTAAAACTACAGCTGTGGTCCCCTATCGCGTGGTCCCCGCTGTCATTTCCTTTTTCATTCCAAAATCAATTTGAAACCTTTTCCAACCTGACAAACGAGGATTATTTTTTCTCTCTCTTTTCTGCGCGTCCCACTCTGGCTATCGCAGAGTGCGTCCCAGCGCGTCGCCTACTATTTGCACAATGCAAAGATTTGATTGGATTTCCATCACGCTGATACCGTTTGGCAGACGAACCGTCTGAAAGGCAGCAGAATGTCTGGCGGGGGTGAGTCGAGGCTCCGCTGGCTCTGTGGCAGTATGGGAGCGGGGGAGGGCAGGGGAGGGCTGAGGCTGAGGATGGTAGCCGTCTCGTCGCCGTGAAGGAGCCGAGTCGAGCCGAGCCGAGATGGTCGAACCGCCGCCGAGTCAGAGCGCTGACTCAATTATTCGCGATTGTCCCTCACCTACTTCACGAAAAAAAGTTTTAAAAAAAACCGTTATGAATATTCGTCTCCCGATTTTTCACTTATCCAGCGAATTATTCGCTAATCCACTCAACACGTTCGCCAACTCAAACAACACGTGTATTGAGTGAGCAAAAAATAAAAAATAAAAAGCGCCAACAATTTTTTTTTGTGGTTCATGCGACGATGCCGGCAGGCAGGAGTAGTCAGGCGCAGGCAGAAAGAGGGGCGGTGGATGCAAACAGCACTTTTTTTTCTTTCGAATGAAATCAATGTTTGTGCTGTCTGTTGCAGCTCCCTGATGGAAACGGCTGTACCCCACCGCCACACCTCAGACCACTACATCCAGGGCCTGCTCGCCCCCATCAGCAAGGTGCACCGGGACGTCACCTCCAGGTCCTTCTACGTCGAGCACCCACGCCCATACATCGGTACGTCGGTACGCTGCCACCGCGTACCGCTTTAGGTACGAGCCAGAGCATGTGATGACACCCGGCGTGACTGACCGGGGACCCGGGGTACCTCCTGCCTGCAGGCAAGGGCAACCTGGCGTGCGTGAGCTTCGCGGGCGGCAAGGCGTACACCAAGCGCCGGGCCCACTACGACATCCCCGAGGACCACCACAACGTGCAGGACGACATCGCGACGCTGTCCTACTACAACAGGGCGCGCGCCGTCGCCAACGGCCAGGAGCCCGGCCCGGAGCCGGCAGGTACGTCAGGAGCCGCAGGGCCGCAGGGCAGGGCGCCGCAGGGCCGCAGGGCCGCAGGGCTGCAGGTGACCTTGAGATGCTTACGATGGCATTCTGTTGATTGCAGCCACCACCACCAGAAAATCACGGCCATACAGATCAACCACAGACTCAGTAAGTATCTTCAGCAATTGGCGATGACTCCTTCGAATATTATTGAATTTCATTTTGAAGTCATACGTTACATTTTGTCATACACATTTTCCTAGAAACGAAAATCCATTTACGGTTCATATGCCATTTATAGCATTCCGGCTGTTTCTTTCATGTCTCTTTCACTATTCTTAACTACTTCCCTATGATCCTTTTAATAGACGGTACGGCTTTTCTCATTGCTGCCTCGCTCACCTTCGCCCTTTCTTCACTAACGTGCGTGCTGTCTCAGCTCATTTTCATAACTTAGTCCTTGACTTAGTCATTAATTCGTAATTTCCCATAAACGACAAAGGGAAAGCGTGCGCTGTTAATATGATAGCGTTCACAGATGAGCGTGTCTTCATCATACGTTCATTAACATGTTGTAGTCTCTGCTGTGATGTGCTCATTCCCTGTGAAGGTCTGTCAAGCTAAGGACGCACGTGCGTGCGAGCGTGTGTGCAAAACATGAGGTGTAGTTTGGGCTGCCTACCTTTTAGGCGTGGACATGTTTCTCGGCTTTTCCGGGGTCATGAGTCGCACATTTTATGCCTAAACCATGGCCAAGGGCTAAGGGCCGGTCCAAACACACTGCTCCCGAAAAAAAGAAATTCTTTTTTCCGTCAAAATTGTGAAAATTGGAAAGGTTTTTTTAAACCATAAATTGCGGTTTGGAAATAGCCAGCTACGTGGCCAGCTTCTCACTCGCACACGCGCTCGCGACGCTCGGAGATACGCGCGTTGCTAACTTTACAGACCTTGAATGTTGCACGTCCTGCGGGAAACAGGCGAAGTTCGTTTCTGCGCATGTAGAGCAAACACACAACCTTGGCTGCACAACGAACTTCCACGTGTACCGATGGGAGGCCCACTCACTTGAACAGTTGCCTTTAAAATACTTCTGCCTTGATATGGCATAATTTGCCTGTGTTCCCGGTAGCCCAGGGATTGCAAGCTATGACAGCCGCAACCCCGACCGAGCTGCTGCCTAACCTTTGGAGCCTTGTGTGCAGGAAACCCTGGATGAGCCTGAGGGAGTGCCGTCTACCATCCTGGAGGAGGCAGCCGCCCGCGAAGAGCCTTAGGGTGCGGAACAAGTTATGGCTGCTTGCACTGTGTGTTGGGCCTGCCTGCCTGCCTGCTTGTTTGCACGCCCTCCCCCGTGACAGGTGTCCCCGGCAGTGCTGCCAACCCCGTCAGCGCTGGTCCCGGTCCTTCTTCCATCCGCGAGCCCGATCCGAGCCCCGCCTCACTTCCTGTGTGCTTCCAGGCCCCCGCCCCCAAACCGGAGCCCGCTGCCGCCCCCGCCCCGAGACCAGCCGCCGACCCCGTCCGACAGGCCTCTGTCAAGGAAGATCCGGCGGCTGAGGCTGCCGCCGAGGCCGAGCTCGCCGCCGAGACGGCCGCTCCCGCCCCCGAAGCCGCCCCCGCCACCAACGGCGTGTCCGCTGAGGACGACGAGGCCGCCAGGCTGGCCGCGGAGGAAGCCGAATTGGAGAGGCAGCTGGAGGCGGAGCTGCGCGCCGAGATGGAAGCCAAAGAGGCTAAGAAGGCGAAGAAGGCCGCGGCCGCTGCGGCCAAGAAGGCTAAAGATGAGGAAGACGCCAAGAAGGCTGCCGAGGAAGCCGAGGCTCAGAGACAAGCCGAAGAGGCTGCCGTCAAGCAGGCGGAGGAGGCAGCGGCTGCAGCGGCCGCGGCAGCAGAGGCTGAAGCGACAGCGGCGGCGGCGGCGGCTGAGGCTGACGCGGCCGCAGAGGCGGCTCGCAAGGCAGCGGAGGAGGAGGCTGAGCTGGAGCGACTGGTGGCAGCTGAACTGGAGGCCGAGCGATTGGCGGCCGAGGAGAAGGCCGCGGCCGAAGCAGAGGCCGCCGCTCAACCGGCGCCGGCGGAAGAAGTAAGCAACGAGCCGGAGGCTGAGGCCGAGGCCGAGCCTGAATCAGCCGTCGAAACCGAGACCGAAGCGCCCGCCAATGAGGCAGAGGCAGAGGCCGAGGCCGAACCCGAACCCGAACCAACACCCGAGCCCACCGATGAACCCGAACCCGAACCCGAATCCGCAGTAGCTGAGGACGAACCTGAGGTCGAGCCGGCGGCGTCACCCGAACCCGAGGCCATCGCCGAGGACGATCCCGTCGTAGAGGAGCCCGCCTCCGAGGCCGCTCTCGACGACGCCAAGTCCGATGAGGACGCCGGCTGGCCTGTGGACGACGAGTGACGTGCCGGGGCTGACTGTAACGGCACGGCCCAGCCACTGGCGGAACGGGACTGACCCTAACGCGCTACGGCTCCGGCCCCGGGGACCAGAGTTATCTGCCTCAACTAAATCCGTCTTGAGGCGGCCTAACTCGTCTCCATGGTCGTAGTCATGACCACGTGTTTGTCCTTTCGCCTGTTTTGGATAACGATTTGAACCGGGTTATTATTTTCTATAAGCTAACACTGTTTTCCCGGTAAAATTTTTCGATCGGTAGATAGGTAAGCTGTTGTGATCGTCCTTAAGCTTACTCATCGTAGATAAGTATTTTATTATCATACCCGATGTCACAATTACCCCCATACCCTAGCCAAATATCATTCTCATGTCATAGAATTACTCATCACACTCAGATGACCAAAAGAAATCGTAGCATCCCGAATATAGGGCAGAACACATTGGGAAATTATCATGGTAAGACTGTTTAAACAATCTTCGAGTCGACAGAATTAAGAGTCACTTAATTAAATATGTAATCACATTATGTACTCTGCACATTTTACAAATAAATCGCGAAGAATCCACCAATATTGTAATTCCGTTAAAGGCAAAATATTTTTGACTGCCCCTCAAAATTTTTATTTTGTTTTTTGTTTTTGAAATTTTTTAGTTTTTGTTTTTGTGATGAGTACTCAACTGAGTTGGTGCTCTCGGCATGATTTGAGGAACTCATATTTTTTCAACTCGAACGGTTTACTTGGTATGAGTTCCGCAAATCTAAAGCCATCTTAACTTTCAGAATTTTTTCTATTTGGAAAATTACGGTAAGTCTACATCTATCGCCCTTGATGCATGAGCCGTGCAATCTTTGCAATCTGTCTGTACGCACTTTTGTGCACTTGTACATAAAAATCTTTCTTCATTGTTAACCAGACAGCAGAGTTATTAGACGGCGATTGTATATATCTTTTTGTGTGTTTCGGAATCTCGAACACAATAGCCAATAGTCGTTTGTAACGCATCACCTCTTTTGCGTTTTGTGTGGTAACAATACCAAATCTCTCTTTGCGAGCATGATTGTCATTCGGGACCCATATGTACATAGACCCCTTCCTCCTTCTGTCTAGCCTGACTATCCGCTTCCTCTATAAATGTGAGTAACAACACTGGCACACAGAAACTAATAGGGGATGTAGTCACAACAAACTGGTTATCGTGAATAGTCGGTTTCTATGA
Organism: Odontothrips loti; assembly: GCA_038380765.1. Lineage (NCBI taxonomy): Eukaryota > Metazoa > Arthropoda > Insecta > Thysanoptera > Thripidae > Odontothrips > Odontothrips loti. The sequence goes on from CM076245.1 coordinate 19,959,541, forward strand.
AAGTCATATAAAAAGATCGCCAAGCTTAAAAAGAAAGTGCTTTATTGGACGGGATACGGTATCGGTACACTTGCCATTTTCATAATTTTTCTGTAAAAGGAAATATTTCAATG
>CM076245.1:19964653-20099653 GCA_038380765.1 Odontothrips loti
CACCGCTCAGGTGCCGAGCCGAGTCAAGCCGATCTGAGCCGAGCCGAGCCGATGGTGAGGCGAGGGGCTTGGGGGAAACTTTTGATACGCGCCAGCTGGCCGGGCCGGGCTTGCGCGGCTGTGCGGCCTCTGGTCTGTTGGGGTTGTACTTCTACGGGCTCTACTCCGCCTCCGCCTCTACGGCGGGGCTCTACTCGGGCTCTGCTATGCTGCTTACCACGCGCCGCGCGCCACGCGCCACGCGCCACGCGCCACGCTCCCCCTACGCTCCCACCTCGCGGGCCCGCGGCGGACCCGGCGCTGCGGTGGACGCCCTCGGAGCGGACCAGATAGCGAATCAGTTCCCTTCTGCTTTGAATCGGTCTTCATCATAGTCTAACGTAATCAAAATCAGGGCCGGGGCGCGGTAGGGGTAGGGAGTGCGGCAAGGCACGGCACGCCGGGCAAACGTTACGGTCACTGCGTAGAGCGCTCGCCTCCGGGCCCGTTCCGTACCGTGCCATGCCGTGCCGTGCCGTGTCATACCCCTACCACAGCCACAGCGTACCCACTGACTGATGAGGGTGCTGCTCGCTACCGGTTACCGCAGTGATACCCTTCCGGACGCCTGCTGGCTAGGCACCCGCGGCTCTGTGCATGCAGGCGTGTCGTGCGGGCTGGCCTACCCGAGCAATGGCAGGCGTTCGCCGATGTGACATCATTATGTTCTGACTGCGGCGAATTCGTATTCTACTTGGTATTAGAAATATCGGACGAGTCCGGGCGGATCCGTCACAACTGGTCATGAGCACGAGCCCCTCAACCTCCCCCCCCCCCCCCCCTCGGCCCGGCGCCCCTCCGCCGTGTCTACCGGCACCCCCTGCCCTGCCCCCTCTCTGAGGGGCGGCGGCGACGCCATGGTCTGGAGAGGGGGCTGGGGGGGGGGGGGGGGGCTGTTTGTGCCGCGCGGCTCGGCTCGGCTCGGCCCGCTCGCTGGGGGATCGCGGCTGGCTGGCTGGCTTGCTGGCTGGCGGCTGGCAGCTGGTGGTGCTGATGGCGGAGGCAGGCAGGCAGGCAGAGCGGCGCGAGACGCCGCATGGCCCTGACGTTCTGCTGCTGAGCCGCTCCGAGTCGAGGCAACGCGTTCAGCGGCACGGCTCTCGTCGTGAGTGACGCGAGCGGCGCGTGCGCGCGTGCGTGTGTGTGTGTGTGTGTGTGTGTGTGTGGCGGAAGGCTTCGAATGGCGCGCGGCTAACGCGGCCCGGTAATCGTGCGGGAGACGTGTACCTCGGCCAAGCAGCCCCTCACAGAACTCCCTCGGCCGGAAGGGCGCGGCGTGGTGAGAGCGGTGCAGCGCAGCAGTGAGAGCCCAAGTGGGCTCTGCAGGCTCTGGAAAAGCAGCCAGTGACAGCCGATACAGCCAGCACAGCCAGCACAGCCAGCACAGCCAGCACAGCCAGCACAGCCAGCACAGCCAGCACAGCCAGCACAGCCAGCACCCGCTGGGGCTCGCCGGGGTCCGCCGGGACCGGCTGAGCTGGGACAGCGAGCGGAGACAAGAGTGTGGACGCCAGCTCTACTCCCGACCCAGCCAAGGTGAGATACCGGCCCACAGCCGGAGTAGGCCGCAGTCTCTGCCTGTGGTCCGAGAGCTTTGATCTTCGGCCGGAGTCATGTTCGTGTGGCCGCAGTCCTCGCCGCGAGCCTCGTAGCATCACCTCGGGGTCGGCAAACTTGGGGAGCCACGCCAGAACGGACGCGAGAAGTTGAGCAGCCGTCGAGAGAAAGAGGGGACGGACGGACGGACAGAAAGACAGACAGACACGTACAACCCGGGAATTATCTGGAGGTCAGGAGCGGGACGCCGCAAAGGTCTGCTTCGCACGACAAATGCGAGTGGCGAATCAATCCAAGCACCCTGCCCGGAGTGAGTCACACCGCACGCCTCATGGAGCGCCTGCCATACCCAGGGTAGGCCAGCCCGCACGACACGCATGCATGGAACAGCTGTGGTTGCCTACCCAGCAGGCGCTCTGCTCTGCTGCGGGTCCGGTCAGCATGATTTGACGACTGCTCATTCCGCCTAAATTGGTCGGAGATCCGCAAATTAGGTGGCAGCCCCCCCCCCCCCCCCCCACCACACACACGTCTTTGTTTCAGCACGTACAAAGGTCAAACTTTCGTAGTGCACCAAAGAAGTCTGTGCACGGGGGGCGACGGAAAGATGGTCGGCAGTCTAGGAGGCGCAAATTAAGACGCTACTGATAAAGAGAAGGGGGGGGGGGAGTGGGGGAAGTTGCTGACCATTCCCTGGGGTGTTTCTTAACTTCGCTGCCGCCATCGGTCTTTGACCAGCAAAGTCTGCGACTCCCCACGTCGACCCAATACACATAAAAAAAAACTTTGCAAAAAGAGTCTCTGCGGGGCTCTAGAGTTTTACTACTTTCTTATTTACATTAAATTCAATTCATGGGAAATCAGAGGGGAAACCTCGCGTCTCAATTTTGAACTCATGGGTAGCGGTGTGGTGGCAGATTCTTGTAAACTAGATTATTCTTGGCGGTTCTCGTTGCAAAGCATTCTGGGCCTCCGCGAATTGTACGTTCTTTGCTCAAAAAAAGTATCGCCCTTTCCCCGAGTTCAAGCCATTCTTAAAATTAGAAAACAAAATTAAACACGCTTGAAGTTTTGTTTTGTTTTTTTTCGCGTGTGGCGCGGCGGGGCGTGGTGTAGCGTGGCACGGCCTGCTGTTTGCGATGTGGTAATTAGGCGGGCTCTTGATGGCTCTGGTGACAGCTGCTCCAAACTGATTTCAATTAGAGACTGAGACACATTGCTGCTCCGGCTCGGCTCGGCTCGGCTCGGCTCGGCTCGGCTCGGCTCGGCTCGGCTCGGCTCGGCTCGGCTCGGCTTCGGCTCGGCCCGGCCCGGCGCCTTGCTCACACTGCTCGCCCCGGGCGGCGGCGCGTTACGGATTGTCGGGTTTGTCCGACTGGCGAACCGAATCAAGGGCTATTTGCGTGGCGCCGTCCCATCCCTTCAATTTCCATCCCATCCCCCATCCCTTCCATTCCCGCCCCGCCCCGCCCTGCCCTGTCTCGTCCACGCCGCCCTCGCTCCGTTAATTCGTACGGACTGAAGCCGATCGCACGGCGAATCTCACCGTCCCCTCTGTTTCTGTTGCTTCCTTCGCCGACGGGAAGTGACCATAAGGCGCGACTTGGCGGCGAGCAGCTGTCCGGAAGGGGAGGGGAGGGGAGGAGCGCTTTCGCAGGAGGTCAGGAAGACACAAGTTGTGCACATTTCGTGCGCTAAATCTCCATTCATCAGCCTGACTTGAGTGTGTTTACCCAAAGTGACTTGTCTGCCGAGTCCCGTCAGCGCGCGAGCCTATGAGCGTGGGGCTGGGCTGGCCCCTCGGGCAGCCCGGGCAGCCCCCAGGGCCCCAGGGTGTTCGCCGTGCCCGCGGACCGGGAGGCCGGGACGTGTGCGATGCGGGCGGGGCTCAACGCCCTCCAACGGAGACGCCGCATAAATTATGGACCGCTCGCTGGCCGCTCTTTTCTCTCTCTCTCTCTCTCTCTCTCTCTCTCTCTCTCTCTCTCTCTCTCTCTCTCTCTCTCTCTCTCTCTCTCTCTCTCTCTCTGTCTGTCTGTCTCTGTCTCTGTCTCTGTCTCTGTCTCTCTCTCTCTCTCTCTCTCTCTCTCTCTCTCTCTCTCTCTCTCTCTCTCTCTCTCCCCCCCCTCTCCCTAGCACGCGCGCGACTGGCACATGCATGATTCCAGCATTGGTCTGATTACTGAATGAGATGGTATGGGGCTGCTGGCCTCACCTGCACTGTGTGCGCTGCACGGTACGCATGGTACCGCGGCCTCGCCGCGCCGAACGCCAGCCGGGCCCGGCCCGGGCGAGGGCTGGTGTCACACGTCACCAGACGACCAACCCGAGACTAGGTCAGCCGGGCCGGGCGGTTGGCCGGACGCCTCTGTCCTGGGTAAACTATTTCGGCGCTGAAGTAAATCCTTCCAGGAAATCAGAAGTGCTATCAGAAATTTCTGCTTTCAGAAAACCAAAATAACGCGATCAGACAATCAGAAAAGCTAACAGGTAATCAGGAATCCTACCAGAAATTTCTGATAGGTTTTCTGATTTTCTGATAGGGTTTCTTGAAGGATTTCCACCAGTGGGCTAGTGTGCCCCCCCGGGGGGCACATGGTCCCTAAGGCTGAGTGCCTTTTACACCGGGCCGGGGTGGCTGGGACGGCTCCATGCTGACACGGTCACGCACAGATGCTGTGGTAAGGCCTTCTGGCCCTGCTGGCCCTGCTGGCCCTGCTGGCCCTGCTGGCCCTGCTGGCCCTGCTGGCCCTGCTGCCCCTGCTGGCCCTGCTGGCCCTGCTGGCCCTGCTGGCCCTGCTGGCCCTGCTGGCCCTGCCGTCCCTGCCGTCCCTGCTGGCCCTGCTGGCCCTGCTGGCCCTGCTGGCCCTGCTGGCCCTGCTGGCCCTGCTGGCCCTGCTGGCCCTGCTGGCCCTGCTGGCCCTGCTGGCCCTGCTGGCCCTGCTGCCCCTGCTGGCCCTGCTGGCCCTGCTGGCCCTGCTGGCCCTGCTGGCCCTGCTGGCCCTGCCGTCCCTGCCGTCCCTGCTGGCCCTGCTGGCCCTGCTGGACCTGCTGGCCCTGCTGGCCCTGCTGGCCCTGCTGGCCCTGCTGGCCCTGCTGGCCCTGCTGGCCCTGCTGGCCCTGCTGGCCCTGCTGGCCCTGCTGGCCCTGCTGGCCCTGCTGGCCCTGCTGGCCCTGCTGGCCCTGCTGGCCCTGCTGGCCCTGCTGGCCCTGCTGGCCCTGCTGGCCCTGCTGGCCCTGCTGGCCCTGCTGGCCCTGCTGGCCCTGCTGGCCCTGCTGGCCCTGCTGGCCCTGCTGGCCCTGCTGGCCCTGCTGGCCCTGCTGGCCCTGCTGGCCCTGCTGGCCCTGCTGGCCCTGCTGGCCCTGCTGGCCCTGCTGGCCCTGCTGGCCCTGCTGGCCCTGCTGGCCCTGCTGGCCCTGCTCGGACTCATCCGCCTCCCCACGCGCTGTCGAGGACCTGTCGGTTGAATAACATTTCCATTTTAAAGGGCTGTTTTATGCGTGGCCGCGCGCTCTCCGTCTTTGTCTCCCACCCCTTTCACTAGTACCCCACACCCACCCCCACTCCGAAAGCTGGTCATTTGTTCCCATCAGAATCATCAGGGTAGGTAGGGCCGCGGACCCGGCCGCCGGGCTTCCGCCTGGGACGGCGGCGATGGCGGGCAGAACTACCCTGTAACCGGGCGGGAAAGTTTAGGAGGAAGGGGTTGATAATTCCGGTACTCGTGTTTCCCCCCCCCCTCTCCCCTTCTCCTCGGCATCATGCTGTAATCAGTAGTAATCGGTGCATCCGTGATCTTAGAAATATTCGTACGTATTCAGGTGCTGATCACCGCGGTAAGTAGTGGTAATGGCCGTAATCACCGGTAATCACTACCACTTGGTATTCGTGTGTACACCTAAACCGGGAGAGGGCGGGGCTGTATCCAGTGTTATTTGGCCGCGTTCGTGTCGTCGTGGGAGGCCACAGCGAAGAGGGTAGGAAGCACCTCGGGCTTAGCCCAGCCTCCGTCTCCCGCTTTCGACCCCCTTCCACCTCTCATGGCTTCTCTGTCTTTTTCTTCCGCTTCTCTACGCCGGCAACAAGAGTGAACAGGGCAAAGGGAAGGGGGGGGCTAAGGGGTGGCGTGATCCGTGCGGGGTATCAGTTGCGGCTGACGTCAGGAGGGGAGGGGGGCGGGGCTCGGCCAGGCTCGGCTGCAGTGTGGAAGGGGCTGGCCGCGGCCCACTGCTCGCAAACAAATCGGCCGGATAGTCCGGTGCGGCGCGGCGGTGAGAGGCAGCCACTGTCAACCTGACGCGTAATGATTCCAGCAGTCAGGTGCTCCCACACAGAATTATTGTGCGGGCGATCGGCATGATTTTCGACCTCCGCTGAATTATTTGTCATTCCGGGCTCCAGCTTCCGGTCCCAGTCTAAAGGGACCCTTATGTTGATTAAATGGGACTCAGAAATCGGCTTGCCGTTTTCGAACCATAATTGGCCTTGCTTTTCACCGAGATGTCTGTCTGCCCATCTGTCTCTCTCTCTCTCTCTCTCTCTCTCTCTCTCTCTCTCTCTCTCTCTCTCTCTCTCTCTCTCTCTCTCTCTCTCTCTCTCTCTCTCTCTCTCTCTCTCTCTCTCTCTCTCTCTCTCTCTCTCTCTCTCTCTCTCTCTCTCTCTCTCTCTCTCTCTCTCTCGGGTTCACATGGCAGTGGTGCTTCTTAGCGCTTTTTGTGAACCCATAAAAGTCAATAAATTAAATCAAATCAAATCTTTCTCTCTCTCTCTCTCTCTCTCTCTCTCTCTCTCTCTCTCTCTCTCTCTCTCTCTCTCTCTCTCTCTCTCTCTCTCTCTCTCTCTCTCTCTCTCTCACACACACACACACATTGCTCCCCCTCCCTCTCTCTCTCTCTCCTAAGCCAACCCGAAGAAGTAAGAGAGACAGAGAACACGGCCATTATGGCTCGCCTTTCGGTGCTGGGAGAGAGGGGGAGGGGGGATGATTTAGTGTCCAGCAAGAGAATTAGTGGCGAGACCAAAGCCAGGCCACACACATGCACACACACCTTCACACCCAACCACGGCCGTCATCCCCCTCGCCGTAACTGCGCCCTCGCCTGCTCCAGTTCCATATCATCAAAGGGACGAGCTGTGACATCCGTTCCTGTTCCCCAGCATCTCAGCACAGCAGCTGAGTCCTCATCTGCTACACTGGAGGGAGGTGTGGTTGGTGGTGTACCCCCCCCCCACCCCCCCACCCCTGTGTACCGCCACCGGTGTACCGCCACCGGCACAGCCCGCGCCCTGCGTTCGAGCCGATTGTGTGCGAGTTCGCATGTTCGCACATGAGGGCCGTTGTGTTGTAGGCGCTGCTGTCACTGTGTGTCCCTGTCACTCGCACACCGAGCACACACATAACAAACACACGCTGCCCCCCCTCTCTCTCTCTCTCTCTTTCACTCGCCATCTCTGTCACTCCCCCTATTCTCTTATCCCCGATCAGACAAAAGAAGCGCGAGCCAGTAGTGCAGCAGCCGTGGTCGTATGTGGGGCCGGGGCGGGTGGGCCTAACACACGCACCCCCCGACCGTGTCCGGGCGTGGTGCTAGAACAGGTGTTGGTTGATGGCGGCGGAGCGCGGGGCGTGCGGCGGAGGGCTACAGACTCAGGTTCAAGTTCAAGTACTGCGTCGCTGCGCTTGTGAGCAGACCCCGAGCCCCCCAGCAGCCTCTGGCATTAACGGCCACCGCAGTGATGGGTGTGGTGTTGGCGTTATGCAGGCGTAGAACCAAGGCGAGTGCGGAGCAGTACGGCCCCCGGCCCCCCCCCCCCCCCCCCCCCCGCCCACCCCTGTGCCCCCCAGCACCCGCCCCCCACCCCCGGGGATGTGTGATGTGGCGACGGAGGACGGCGAAATTGTGTAACGCCGAGTCCAGAGATTTGTCGGCCGCTCTTGTGTGCGGAGCTACATTAATCTTTATTAACGGCAGTCGAAAGCCTCCGGGCGTGCGTACGGTCGGACGGGCGGGGTATCTCTCATTAAGTAGGGGGAGGGGAGGGCTGGGGGGCGCTCCATCGAAATAGCTTTTGCGGCGACTTCTAGTGATGGGTCGAGTGACGTCGCCGTTAACGCGGGAACTTAACTTCCACATTCCTTAGTGGAATTTCAGCCCCGTTGTCTAGTCCTTCTTTTTATTTTCTTGTCTTTTCAAGATTTTCATCCGGGCAAAACTTTGATTCGGGTTTGATGAATGGGCTTCGCCCTGCCCCGACCCCAGCGCGTCAGTAAGGATATCCCAGGCGCTCCGTGCAGGCAAGTTTGACAGAAAGGAAGGCCTCGGATGCCGTCCTTCTTGCGCGTCAGTTTTCTTCTCAGGTCAAGTCCAGGCCAGGCAAGCGCGTTTTCAGTAAATCTCTCAGTTTGAGTGACAGTCACGGCAACCGCGTCACAGGTGCCGCTCAGGGTCACACCAAAAAACGCCGTCCGCGAAATTTTGGTATCGGCACGCAGTTGAATATTTTTCGCGATTAATTTTGATATCACTGAGCTTCTGCAAACGGAAGGATAGCCAAGCCCGCGAGTGCTGCCCGGTTCATATTGTCTACCTTCCGGGGTCTCTGGCCATGTTGTTACCTGTGCATTTTAAGGAAATCTCCGTCGCAGTTGTCACAGCCGCGTCGCAGTGACGGAGTGGTTCACCACAACAACCCCTGGTCCCGGTCCGCTGGTCTGGGCCGGGGGCTGTCTGCTGGGAGAGGCGCCAGGCCCGAGAACAATACACGCGCAGACCACCGTGTGCGCGACGCCGGAAGAAACAGATGGGGATCGGCGCGCCGCGTTCACAAGCGCGACGGCGGCGCGACGCCGGGAATTTTTCTTTCTAACAAATTTATTCCTTGTCTGACGGCGGAGGAGGCCAGGCCGGGGTCAGGCCGGGCGGAGAGGAGACGGGGGATGATGGACGATCTCGGCTCGGCGTGTGCAGCGAGATAACCCCGCGGGCCGTCGTGCGGTATGACCTCTGGCCTTACCTGGCCTTACCTGGTCTCACCTGGCCTCACCTGGCCTCACCTGGTCTCACCTGGCCTCACCTGGTCTCACCTGGCCTCACCTGGTCTCACCTGGCCTCACCTGGCCTCACCTGGCCTCACCTGGTCTCACCTGGTCTCACCTGGCCTCACCTGGCCTCACCTGGCCTCACCTGGCCTCACCTGGCCTCACCTGGCCTCACCTGGCCTCACCTGGCCTCACCTGGTCTCACCTGGCCTCACCTGGTCTCACCTGGCCTCACCTGGCCTCACCTGGCCTCACCTGGCCTCACCTGGCCTCACCTGGTCTCACCTGGCCTCACCTGGTCTCACCTGGTCTCACCTGGCCTCACCTGGCCTCACCTGGTCGCACCTCAGCGCCGACGCGCTTATCACAGCTCGGGCTAAAACGGGCCGCGGACAAGCGATGCGCTGTGCCCACGATGCGCCCACTTGCAGGCCGCAGCGGAACGACTCGCGTGTTCCCGAGCGGCCTAACGCACCGTAAGGCGTCGTCACTAGCAAGGGATCCTTCAATCCCCAAAAAATAATTAAAAATTTGAATCTCGAATCAGATAGGAAGCAGATGATACCAACTCTAAATGTTTCCTAGTTTTTTAAGGGTTTAGAAAGTTGGGAAAATAATGTCTTCTTGTGTCTGTTGAAGCAGAACTTGTCATTGGTTGCGTTTTTAGTTAGTTTGTGTGGATCATAAGAGAGAGACGAAGATATTTGAAAGGAAAGAACGGCAATTGTGGAGCGGCGAGGCACGTGCAGGAGGAGCGGAGGGGGTGCCTTCCCTTTCCCCGCCCAGGATGGCCCGCATGGCCCATGACCGCAGCAATGCGCGATGGGCAACAGATGGCGACGGCGGAACGCGGCCCCCCCGTGCGGTAAAATACTTCTGCGTGCTCGCCTGCCTCCGCATGAGAGTACAAGCCGCTGATACATTATATTTGTATTATTGTTGTTTCTTTTAAGACTGTGGGTGATATGTATCATCTGCTAAAAAGAAATGAACGAGACGAACTCCCCAAAATAATTTGAAATATCAGAAAAAGTGAGTAAAAATCAGAAACATCAAAAATTAGAAAAACGCTTCCATCACGAGGGAGTCCTGCCCTCGGTCGGTAGCTCTGTGGTCGGTGGTCCCCGCGGCCGAGTCGGAGCCGAGCGTATCGGATGCCCTGCCGTGGGAACACCCCCACTGCCCCGCCTGCCCCGCCTGCCCCGCCGGCCCGCCTGCTCCGCCTGCCCCGCCTGCCCCGCCTGCCCAGCCTGCTTTGCCTGCCCAGCCTGCCCCGCCTGGCCGCCTCAAAACTTGGTATCATTTGTAGTCAAAGCCCGGAGCCGGCAATTCCCCCCCCCCCTCTCTCCTCCCCTTCTGCGCTGGCCGGCCGGGGTCAGACCAGTCGGCTCCGCGTTGGCTGGAGGAGCCGAGCACGCGCGACCGTGGTACGCGACCCCCCCCCCCCCCTTCGCTCTACCGTGCCCTTAACCCCGTCCGGACGTCATCTCGATTTTTCTCCGACATGACACCTTACATCTGTCCTTGTAACAAGCGCTGGCGCGGGCCGGCATGCGGGTCGGCAATGCGTCGCCAACGCCAGTCACGCACTCTATCTAGAACGAGCGAGCAGCCGTCCCCTGTGCACCTCACTCATGCGATCGCGATTTTAATCGCACCTTAATCCTAGACTACTACGGGGGAGTTTTTACTGGTTATAGTTATTGACCTCAGAACACAACATGAATGAAAGACCTAATAGCGAGGGAGAGATAGAGAGAGAGGCAGAGCAGGAAAAAGACAGAGAAAGGAGACAGAGAGGATTCTGCTCTTGTTGATTCAGTGACACACACACACACACACGTCTGTGTACTAGCAGATGGGGGCGCGCGTGGAAGAAACAGTGTACATCACCAGCGCGGCGTGTCGTGTCGTGGCGCGTCGTGGCGCGTCGTGGCCGTGTTATATGTAATGCCGCCCAATTCAGTGGCTGCGTCCCGACTGCTTCGCGGGGTGGGGAGGGGGGGGGGAGGTCGCAGAGGGGGCCGAGCCCTATGGTGGCTCAAACGAGGGGCCACACACACACATGCACACTCTCACACAGACACACGATTGAGCACGCCCGCCCTACTCACACAGCTAGAGGCTTGGAGACGAGCTGGAAGCCCGCCGTGCACTTCTGCGCACCCTTTCGGATACATACTAACGACATACGACATGCGTACGACCCCCCCCCCCTCCCCCTCCTCCTTTTTCGCGATCACCTTGATCTCTTTGCGGTTTGTATAGCGTGTTGAATTACAGACGAGATCGCTGCCGTTCGTCGGGAGTTTGAAGAGATCACTATCCTTCCAAGACGCGAGCACACACACGCATGTTGTGAGCAGCGCCGAGTTGCCCGCGGCCGGTGATGCTGCGACACATTTGCACAGCAACAACTCCTTCCGTCGGCGGGGGCCGCGAGGCTGCCGCGGGGCGGGCCGCCGCAGGAGGAGGGGGCGGGGCGGGGCAGGCAGGAGGGGGGCGGGGTGAGGCAGGAGGGGAGCGGGCGGGGCGGGACGGCCGCTTGACGTCAGAGGGACAAGCTGCAGCAGCATTTCGATGGCCCCTACACGTAGAAAAAAGTGTCCGCAACAAATTTTTAAGTTGATTTTCACACAAGCAGTGAATTTTTGTTCGGAGAACTGAAATTTTGTAGGGAGAACAAACAAATTGGTTCGTTGCGGGCACCAAACAAATTTGTTTGTGCTTTTTGCCCCTTCAGCGAGCATCTGCGTTGGAGCAACCAACACTGCGTTGGTAAAAACTAATATTTAGTTCTCCCCAGAAAAATTTAGTTCTCCGAACAAAAATTTACTGCTTGTCTGTAAACCAGCTTAAAAATTAGTTGCGACCACTAATCTTTTTTCTCGGTCTCGAAGACGGTCTCGAAGACGGCCCTGCAGACGGCCGCAGCCGCCCTCAGACGGCACCGCAGACGGCAGATATGATAATGGCGGCTGGGTAAATACGCCCGCAATACCGCTCCTCCGCTCCTCCCACGTGACCAAAACTCAGCCTGCGAATCGCCTCCGTGCTCTCCATCTACGCAATTCAATTGAGGCTGGGCCTCCGAGGGACCACCACAAGTAGTGCGCCTCCCTTGTGCGTGAGAGAGATGACTGCAGTGGGCGCCGCGCGCCGCGTGGTGTTAGCAATCAGTCCGCAGTGACGTCACAACACGATCCGATCCAGTGCTGTCGCGGCCTCGAACGGACCAGTGCATTATACGGCGGCGGACGGACACGCACTCGGCACGCACTCGGCACGCGGCGGCAGGCGGCGGGCAAGTGCCAAGAAAACGATAACAAGTGGGGAGGTGAGTGTCCCCGACGTTCTTGACTCGCGGACCGGTGACACGGATTGGGGGCAGCAGCCCCTCCGCCGGCAGCACGGATGACTCGGGGAGGTGAGCAGGGGGCAGGGGCTTGAGTCCACGGCACCGGCCGGGGCCATTAAATATCTGAGGTTCCATGAAGGCCGTCGGGGCCGAGGCCGGGCGGGGCGGGGCGGGGCGGGGCGGGGCGGGGCGGGGCACGCACAAGTCAGCCGCCGCCGTCGTTGGCTGGCGTGGCCGCCTTCGGGGCCGCCACCGCCCCCCGGGGCCCTAGCGATGCCATGCCGGCGGCTATTTTGGTTTCTGAACGTGGGAAACGCCATTCGATCGAATCGCTCTTCCTCCAACCCCCACCCCCACCCCTTCACACACACACACACACACACACACACACACGCCGAAGAGGATGGTATGGATGGCTATATAGACCGCGCGTTTTGAGTCACGCAGCTCTCACACGGCGGTGACATATGGGGACAAAAGATTTAGTTTACCGTCGTGTACCTGGTCGAAATTCGTTCCGCTTCCTCAAGGCACTCGATCATCTTGGAGCTGAAATACATCGGCTACCAGTCTTTGTGACAGTCCCGGCCTTGAGGCGGAGGCGAGGCGGGCCGAGCCACCCCTCCGAGTAACGAGGCAAATTAAGCATCCTTTGTTCGACTAATATTCCGCCGCCCCGCGCGCCTCGCCTGCCGCGGTCGCCGGGAGCGAACGTACACACACCGACCCTTTTTCATCGCTACACGTCGCGCCTCGCCTCTCGAACGCTGCATCCATACACTCTGTCCAATCTTTGCAAAGCACGATGTTCATAATGCGAATAACTTTGTTTGTAAGCTGGCAAAGAAATTAGTTCATGACGTGAAGTATATCATTCTTCGCAATACAAAGAATTACGTTGTAAGCGACAGTGCTGACGAATTCTTTGCATTATGAACATTGTGCTCCGCAAAGATTTAAAAATGGACGTGTCGCTCAAAGAAATTTTTTTTTACAATTACAAAGATCCTTGATTTTATTTCCATTTTAGTTTCTGCGTAACGCCCCCTGTTCTTTCTTTGTGCGCAGGAACATTTCCCATTTCCTCTGGTTTTGCCGCCAAACGCTTTTTAATGATTTCTCTTCCTTTGCTTCCAGTTTTTTCTATCTCTTTTGCTGCTACATATCTTTTGAATGTTCTTCACCTTCACTCCTTGCACACACACTCGCCATACTCTCACCCTATCTCTCTCCCTCTCCCTTTCACACACACACATACACACTCACACGGCTCTGACCTTTTGATCTACGTCTCTATATGCTCTGCTTCTCGGCCCGGACGGACATTCTATCTGTTGTCAAAGAGGATGCCCCTCTCAAAGAACTCCCCCTCATCTCTCGTCCGCAGCCACAGAACAACGAGGGGGCAGAGCTTTCGTCATTCCAAATTTCCCTCCCATTTCGCGTCGTCCTCTGATGTTCACCAAAAGGAACGGCATAACTTTTCAGTGCAAACCGTGCAAAAGCTGGTGGGTAGAGTTCATAAGTGTGCATGACACCTTCTATTGGAGCAAATTCGTGTGTGAAAAACACACAGGAGGATGGATTCGCTTTATTGAGTTTCCCTCGATAGAAAACAAAAAACACAAACTTGCCGCACCAAAACGCGAATGAACAACAAACTGAAAGCGCCCGCCGCACACCAGGCATTACATCCAAAGTTGGCAGCTCCTCACGCCGGCCGCGGGGTCTGCGCTGCTCCCGGCGGTAAACACTCCCCACGTCATACAGCCGCTGGGGCCGCTGGCTGCTGGCTACATACAGCCCCCGCCAATCTCCTTTCCTACACGTCACCCAACTCTAATATGGTAGCGCCGCTTCTCCGCCTCCGGGCCTCCGGGCCTCCGGGCCTCCGGGCCTCCGGGCCTCGGCTCCGAGGCTCCGGCTTTAGGCGAACAGCCCTCCCCGGAGTAACAATCCTGTCGACTCGACCCGATGGAGCTAGCAGTAGCGCCCAGCAGCCAGCAGGGCCAGCAGCGAGCGCGGCCATCAAACAAGGCGCCGCTTGCATGCGGCCTCCAGCTCCAACAGGCTCCGGCTTACTCCGGCTGGCTCCGGCTGATTTTTCTTCTTTCGTCTTGACACCGCCTGATTTTTTTTTCTGATTGAAAACCATTCGTGTCGTGTAATTTACTGTTTTCATTTTTCTTGTCCAGCCTTCTTATCTTGTTACTTTTTGTGTCGCTTTATTTCTGACAGTGTACTCCGATTACCCCCCGCAGACCCCCTTCAAAGTTGGTCTGGTGTCAACAACATGGCACGGTGCTGTTTAGTGGTGGTGTGATGATGGGGATGCAGTCTGCTCTCCCGCTCTCTGCTTGCGCCTGCAGACGCAGCGCTAGGCAGGCCCGCTGTGCATGCATGTCTGCCGGAGCTTGCCTACCTCCCAGGCGCTCCCGGCCCGGAGCGCACGCCTCGCTGCACAGAGTGTACCGTGCCTCGCTGATTGGGCTGCTGCGCTCTGGCTCCCCTCCCCGTCTGTCCTCATCTTTCTCGTACGTGGCATCGACGGCGCACCTACAAAATGGTGCTCCGCTCGAAGGCAAAGAGTATCGTGGCCTCGCGGGCGGTCTGCCGGCGGCGGGTCGGGGACAGCGGCCGGCAGGCAGCAGCGCCCGCAGCAGGGGCGGCTCCGAGGGGGTAACCACTCATTTAAACCATGTACACAGATTTCAGGATTTCGTCGGATTACACCCCGTCGTTTTCGTTGATTTTAGAAATTTATTGTTTTTCTGGCTATTTCAGCCTATGCAGGTGCTATTTTTTGGCATAAAGTCCAAGTCCAACTTTAAATTCGCATTTTTTTTTTTAATTTGTTTTTAAAAATTTCTAGAATTTTATACACATGATTACGCAAGTGATTCGCCCCTCGGTCGGCTCGGCTGCTCGCTGCTGGTGGGAACTAATTTCAGGGAGGAAACATGACTAGCCACAACAAACCGCGGGGTCCAACTCGGTGCCCGGCCCGGGCAGCGAGGCACCTCCTCGGCCCCGCTCGGCCCCGCACCACGTGGGCTGCCGGCTGCGGCTGCGGCTCCGCCAGAAGGAGAGGAGATTAGACGGTTTCACGTGTTTACGCCGTTTGCGGCTCATACACTACACGCCGCGGGCTCTGCGGGCGGCTGCTCCTATGGCGTGAGGCGGCCGCATCTGGTCCACTAAAATCATCGCTAGTACGTCACGCGATGCGGGGCAGGGTTGGAAGGGGAAGGGAAGACAGGGAGGCTGCGCCGGCCTCCCTCCCTCTTTCTCTCTCTCTCTCTCTCTCTCTCTCTCTCTCTCTCTCTCTCTCTCTCTCTCTCTCTCTCTCTCTCTCTCTCTCTCTCTCTCTCTCTCTCTCTCTCTCTCTCTCTCTCTCTCACTCACTCACTCTCTCTCTCACTCACTCACTCTCTCTCTCAGTCACTCACTCACTTACTCTCACTCTCTCTCTCTCCCTCTCTCTCTCTCTTCCTCTCTCCCCTCTCTCTCTCACACACACACAAGGTTAGCGGAGGGGGCTGCTGGCTGCCTGTGAGAATGAGCGGATCAGGAGCACATGGCGCATTCCAGGCGCGTGCCAAACCGAAGCCGACGCCGACCTTGCAGGACCAGGACGGACTCGGACCTCTGTGCAGGGCCCGTGCGGGGCCGTGCGGGGGTGTGGAGCTGGGATCCACAAGATAACCGTGGCGGAGGGAGGAAGGGGCCCCGCCCCAGGTGGGGCCGTGAGGTGGGGGCCCCTTGGAGAGGCCGGCCCGGTCCCCAGCAGCTATCCTTAGGCCGGATAGGGGCTGAGGCCGGCGATGACGCAAAATGCGTGCAGTTTTTCCGTCGCGACATCCTCCAGTATGGGCACTATAAAAAACTATAAAACACGGCTGTTCCGTAGGCTCTTATACACTTGGGAGTCGAAAACCGTCTTGAGAGTTTGGAGGAAAAACACAGAGGAAACACTGGTGCAGAATCTTGTAGTTTCTTCCGAGTTCAAAATAACGGACGGTTCCGTACGTCCAACATAACGTACAGGAGTTTCCCCATAACTGCATTCTGTAGACCCCGCGTTTCTTCTCGTGGGAACGCACGCGGCATTTCCCCAGGAGCGGTATTTTCTCGATGCTGTTTGATTTCAATCTGAATCTGCACTATGCGAACGTGAATAGCACCCGAATTTTTCTATTCTCCCCGTCTCTCCCTCGGGGCAGAGGGCTCTCGCGGGGCTCCCGGACCTATTGTGTGAGCTGTCCTGCAGACGGCCGGTGCGGTAGGCCAGCGTGGCTTGTCGTCGTCCTTCGAAAAATACTTTGGGAACACAACCGGATCGGGGGATGGGGGAACTTATCTCCCGGGCTCTCCGATGGAGGCCGCAGGCAGCGGTCCGCGGGGCCCGCTGGGACCCCAACCGCCGCCGGCCGCCGTCCACGGCCTCCATACATTACGCGGAGGGCCCCGGTCAGCACGGCACTGCGGGGGCCGAGACAGTCCCGGGCCAGCCTGGTCAGCCCGGGCCAGAAGGCAGATACCGACCTGACCTGAGGCATCTCATATCGCAAAGGGCGGGGCGGGTGCCGGGTGGGGCTGGCAGCCGCTGGCAGCCGCTGCCTTCTGGCATCCCGTGCCCTGCAGGTCCACAGGCCAGAGCCGGCAGGACGGGTCAAGGGAATGTGAACGTGACAAACCAAACAATACGTTCAATCACCATCGCATAGACATTCGGTTTTCGCGCGGCTGCGCGGCTGTCATTGGTTTGTCCTTGCAGCTGGGCTGCGCGAATATAAAAGGGAGAGGACGGTCGATTAGCCGACCGCATGTTGACATCTCGGACTGCATAACGTAGTGTGAGCACTCTGACGCAGCCCGCATGGCGCTGCAGGGGAGGAGGAGGCCGACCTGACCCACGCCATAGGGGCCCACCCCAGAGGGGCCCACGATACGGGCAACAACTGCGACCGCTCTGGAAGGGTTTAGCAGTGTTCAGTAGACTCCAGGGGTTCCATCGACACCCAGCGAGCTTAAAAATATGTCTGCACTACATATTAGTTTCGGAGTAAGGTGAACAACCATTTGCCGACAAAAATATGTTTCCAACCCTCCTTGGTGTAGCTATTTTCTTTGTTTAATCACAAAACAATCAACACACAAAACAATCAAATATAAATTAGATGTTTGAAGAAACGGTTTCCCCCGGGCGCGTGCACTGGCGTCTCCCACGGCGGTTGCACCGCTCCGTCCAACGTGCCCTGCAAGCAGTAAGGCGCAGCGTTCCTCCTATCTGTTCCCTCCTCCGTTCCAGACTGTTAAAATTTTCGCAATAACACCCCCAGCGACGAGACGAGACATGACACCACCATCCGTGCCGAACCGTGACCTAGTTAGGGCGGAGAGCCGTCCCATCCCGTCCCGTCCCGGCGCCCCGTCACTACCCGTAACCCCATTACCTGCGACGCCACGCCGGCGGATTTCAATGTTGACTTTGATGCCGGCCGCGTCGTGTCGCGTCGCCTTCCTCTCGCGCAGATCGTCGGAGGGTCACCAGCTAGCCGCCGCACAGAGAACACAAAATGCGGGGTCGCATTTTCTGTTAAAGGAAAGGAAGTTAGTGGTCGGCTCCATTGTGGCCACGCCAACTCATCTACCGCATTCTATATAGGAGAAGGTCGTGTTGCCCCATTTTCGGGCCAAACTCAACCTAACGCAGGTCTCGAATCGTAAATGTAAATGCAAGTTTTTCTTCTCCTTTTGAATTGAGTTTAAATTGAAAGTTGATCAGCAGCACACTATCTATAGCCATACAGAATTTCCGAGAATAGAATCTGTGTGTGACATTGGTGACGATTGGTGACGTCATGAGGGGAGGGGCTCCTGGGGAAAGGGGGGTGCCCCCTCCCCCTCTCAACCACAGGCCGTCCCTATTCTCGGAGGATCACGCCACCAGTTCTTCATTAATGATGCTTTCTTAATTGAGGGAAATCATGAAACGACTGCCGCGAGTTGTCTCGGCAGCAGGTGCTGGAAATAGATATGGTTTTGTTGCGTATTCCTTTATTTTTATTGGGTAGGAGTGCAAATTAGCGCACAAGTACAAAGGGACTTCCTGTGTGTGTATGTGTGTGAGAGAGAGAGAGAGAGAGAGAGAGAGAGAGAGAGAGAGAGAGAGAGAGAGAGAGAGAGAGAGAGAGAGAGAGAGAGAGAGAGAGAGAGAGAGAGAGAGAAAGAAGCGGATCGCGAAGCGCTCTCGGCCCACCAGATACGCATCCCCGAAAGCCTTTTTCTTCCATACCAGTGAATACCCAAAGGGTGAGCGGCCTTGATTTGGAATTGTACCATTTTACTGGTGAGCCCTGTTTTAGCATAGTGACGCCCTCCATCGACCTGGCCGGGGCGTGGGGCTTATAGGGGGCAGGGTGAGGGTGTGGCGTGGCCTGGCGCTCGTGTCTTGTCGCGTGAGCGCTGGGGGCCTCTCCCGTCGAGACATCCAAAATTGATAAAAACGGCACATGTAGGTCAATGTCACAGGCGAGAGCAGGTGGAACCACTGCTGTCCCTGGTGGTCCCTGGCTAGAGGCCCGGCACTGGTATGGAGCATCCCGCTTCCGCCCTCACCGCGACTCCTGAGCCCAGCTGAGCCCGTCAGGGCCGTCAGGCATGCGCAGCGCTGGCCCAGCCCTTAGTGAGGCACCCCGAGACCCTAGCCGAGGGCAGCAGCACTGTCGATAGCCACGCCCTAGCCGCAGCCTGGAGCCGCTCTCTGCCCGGCAGCGGCCCTCAGCACTGCGCAGCGCGGGCCCAGCCCTTAGTGAGGCACCCCGAGACCCTAGCCGAGGGCAGCAGCACTGTCGATAGCCACGCCCTAGCCGCAGCCTGGAGCCGCTCTCTGCCCGTCAGCGGCCCTCAGCACTGCGCAGCGCGGGCCCAGCCCTTAGTGAGGCACCCCGAGACCCTAGCCGAGGGCAGCAGCACTGTCGATAGCCACGCCCTAGCCGCAGCCTGGAGCCGCTCTCTGCCCGGCAGCGGCCCTCAGCACTGCGCAGCGCGGGTCTAGCCCTTAGTGAGGCACCCCGGGACCCTAGCCGAGGGCAGCAGCACTGTCGATAGCCACGCCCTAGCCGCAGCCTGGAGCCGCTCTCTGCCCGGCAGCGGCCCTCAGCACTGCGCAGCGCGGGTCTAGCCCTTAGTGAGGCACCCCGGGACCCTAGCCGAGGGCAGCAGCACTGTCGATAGCCACGCCCTAGCCGCAGCCTGGAGCCGCTCTCTGCCCGGCAGCGGCCCTCAGCACTGCGCAGCGCGGGCCCAGCCCTTAGTGAGGCACCCCGAGACCCTGGCCGAGGGCAGCAGCACTGTCGATAGCCACGCCCTAGCCGCAGCCTGGAGCCGCTCTCTGCCCGTCAGCGGCCCTCAGCACTGCGCAGCGCGGGCCCAGCCCTTAGTGAGGCACCCCGAGACCCTAGCCGAGGGCAGCAGCACTGTCGATAGCCACGCCCTAGCCGCAGCCTGGAGCCGCTCTCTGCCCGGCAGCGGCCCTCAGCACTGCGCAGCGCGGGTCTAGCCCTTAGTGAGGCACCCCGGGACCCTAGCCGAGGGCAGCAGCACTGTCGATAGCCACGCCCTAGCCGCAGCCTGGAGCCGCTCTCTGCCCGGCAGCGGCCCCCATCACTGCAGCAGCAGCAGCAGCTGCATTAGCAGCATCCCGCCGCGTCAGTCGCCTCTGCCTTGCCTCGTTGCCCCGTGCTGCGTGCTTCGTGCCTCGCTCTCCACTGCAGGCCCCGCCCCGCTCCGGCTGTACCCGTGTTCCCACTTACCCTAGCTCAGCGCGGCCCACCGCTCTTGCCACTTACATAGTACCTGTGCACGCGCGTTCTCGCGTCCTCCTCATCCAGTGCCGAGCGCAAGTCTCTGCCTCTGCCTCTGCCCCCGCCCCACCCTGCCCTGCCGCCACCTCCAGCGCCACCCTCGATGCGGGGCCTCGCCGGCCTGGCCTCGGGTCGCCGTGCCGTAGACTTGCTAATTAGATATTCTGTCGCGTGAAGTGCCGCCTCGACCTCGGGCAGGGCAGGGCAGGGCAGGGCAGGGCATGGCAGGGCAGGGCAGGGCAGGGCAGGGCAGGGTAGGGCAGGGCAGGGCAGGGCAGGGCAGGGCAGGGCAGGGCAGGGCAGGGCAGGGCAGGGCAGGGCAGGGCAGGGCAGGGCAGGGCAGGGCAGGGTCGGGCCCGCAGCCCCGCTCCTGCTCCGGACCCTTCCCTTTCACCACATTGCCTGCAGGGGTTGACGCCGCGGAGCTTGCGGAGGCTGTGGGTCTGACGGGTCTGACGCATTTGGCCTGCCGCCCCGGCCCGGCCCGGCCCGGCCCGGCCCGCCCAGCCCAGCCCAGCCCAGCCCCGTCGCTGCCTCGAGTCGCACGCCGCCCCGTCGCCACCGTATTTCGTACTGCGGATCGCGATTAGCGGCTCTTCCCTCGCATTTGGCTGTTTTCTCAAACTTGGCCAAACTTAGGTCGCTCGTCGCTGATCCGCCGCGGGCCGGCCGCGCCCGGGCCGGGCCCGCCAGCAGTGGCAGGGGGCGTTTGTAAACTACGTAGGCGGTCATCGGTGGGTCCAGCCTCACAATCAGACAACCATCCGCGGTCTTTCCGACAAGGTCAAAACAGCAGCATTCCGGGAGTCCGGGAGATACCCCGCGCTCGAGCGCCACGCCTGCGGACGCTTCTCTGCAGACGTCTCCGCAAGGGAGATGGCGTTGCGTAGTTCATGGACGCTCCCCGCAAGGGGTTGGTTTATCTGCACCGCCGGGGGCGGGGGAGGACAGGGAGGCAGCGGGGACAGCCGAGCCCCGAGCTCGAGCCGCGCGGACAGGCGACGGGACGGGACGGGCTCGAGCCGCACTTTATAATTCGCCCCTTCCGTTGGTGTGCCATTCCGAGGCACGAGGCAGAAACGCCGCGATAATCCATTGAGTCTGAGACGGGCGCCTCGCAGCCGGCAGCCCGGCCTCCGCCAGCCCAGCACAGCCCAGCCCGGCACAGGCCCGCGGCAGGCCGGCTCGGCCTCCACGGTGCGGATCCAGGGCATAATCCCCCCCTCCCCCTCCCCTCCTCCTTTGAAGCCAAGACGGCGGTCACTGGATCTACAGTGTAGGCAGCGGTCCTCTAATTTTGTCCTTCGATGGGCGGACGGCGGACGCCGTGGCGCTGGCGGCAGCACGGTGACGTGCGGCGAGGTGACTTACTGACGCGGGCCACGTAGTGCATGATCCTGTTAGGGCGGCCGGGGTGACCGGGGGCGGACTGGGAGCGGCCGGGGAGCTGCAGGGGGTGGCAACCACGCCGGCCACGTTACACAACGGGCTGACTTCCTGACTTGGTCTGACTTTGTCTGGACTAACTGACTGAACTGACTGACTGACTCGATGCCTCTGCCGGCGCCGCCGTGTCGCGATATGAAAAACTGTACACACCGCCGTGGGGACAGGGCTGTGGGTGGTATGGCGACTTTTGCCTGACGACGACACGACGCCGCGATGGCGCCGTCTGCCTGCCATAAAGCAATAGGTGCTGTTTCCAGCCCCGTCCCCGCCGAGGCGTTGCGTGGGACCGATCCATCCCGCCAAGCCGAGCCGAACCATGCCGGGCCGTTAACCCGTAGAAGCGAAGCGAGGCTTTTTGTCGGGGCGATATACCGCCAGCGACATCGCGCGCATCGCACGGGCGCGTGCTGCTGCCGTTGCTGCTGCTGCCACCGCCGTTGCTGCCGCTGCTGCTCTGCTGCTGCTGCCGTTGCTGCTGCTGCTACCGCCGTTGCTGCCGCTGCTGCTGCTACCACTGCCGACGCCCCTGCCGCTGCTGCCGCTCCGCGCGGTCCTCCAAGACAATGACCCACTTGGTCGTAGACTCTGCTACCGTCCGGCCGAGGCAGGCGGGCAGGGGCGGCCAGCACTTCTTCCCGGGGTTAACGCGCCCTCGTGATAAATTTATCTGTTAACCCAAACTTACGGCGGCTTCTAGATAACGACCGCGGTGGCTCTGAGGCCACAGCCACCGCGGCCTGCGCGGCACGGCCAGGACGGCAGCAGCGGCGGCGGCAGCAGCGGCGGCAGCCAGCGCTGACAACAGCAGTCCGGAGGGCTGCGGCTCCACGGCCGCGGCCTCGGCCTGGATAGAATGGGAGGCGGCTGCACGGCAATTCCCTGTTCGCCGAGCGCGGCGGGCCGAGTCAATCAGCTAAATGTACCCCTCCCCCCCCCTCTCTTATTCCCTCTCTGCACGGCCCTCTCTGCCACCGCCGGTACGTCGGCCGGTCTGCTCCTCGGGGGTGGCCCTCGGACCCCGGCCCCCGGCCCCCGGCCCCCGGCCCCCGGCCCCCGGCCCCCGGCCCCCGGCCCCCGGCCCCCGGCCCCCGGCCCCCGGCCCCCGGCCCCCGGCCCCCGGCCCGGCCCCCGGCCCCCGGCCCCCGGCCCCCGGCCCCCGGCCCCCGGCCCCCGGCCCCGGACCCCGGCCCCCGGCCCCCGGCCCCCGGCCCCCGGCCCCCGGCCCCCGGCCCCCGGCCCCCGGCCCCCGGCCCCCGGCCCCCGGCCCCCGGCCCCCGGCCCCGGCCCTCGGACCCCGGCCCCCGGCCCCCGGCCCCCGGCCCCGGACCCCGGCCCCCGGCCCCCGGCCCCCGGCCCCCGGCCCCCGGCCCCCGGCCCCCGGCCCCCGGCCCCCGGCCCCCGGCCCCCGGCCCCCGGCCCCGGACCCCGGCCCCCGGCCCCGGCCCCGGCCCCCGGCCCCCGGCCCCCGGCCCCCGGCCCCCGGCCCCCGGCCCCCGGCCCCCGGCCCCCGGCCCCCGGCCCCCGGCCCCCGGCCCCCGGCCCCCGGCCCCCGGCCCCCGGCCCCGGCCCCCGGCCCCGGCCCCCGGCCCCCGGCCCCCGGCCCCCGGCCCCCGGCCCCCGGCCCCGGCCCCCGGCCCCCGGCCCCCGGCCCCCGGCCCCCGGCCCCCGGCCCCCGGCCCCCGGCCCCCGGCCCCCGGCCCCCGGCCCCCGGCCCCCGGCCCCCGGCCCCCCCCGGCCCCCGGCCCCCGGCCCCCGGCCCCCGGCCGCCGCTGCTGCCGCCGCTGCCCTTGGACCGCGGCGTGGGTCGCGTACCTTCCTCCGCGACGCCATTCGCGAGACGAGACAACGACCGGGGGCCGTTCCTTCGGGAGCGGGGGGGGGGGGGGGGCGATCACAACATGAGTACCGTTTGACCGTGAAACTTAAGGGACATATCGTAAATCTCGGCGCGACTGGCTATTGCTTTCTTCTGCTACCGTGGGACTGTGGGCGCCTCTGCCGCGGTGGACAGCCCCCCCCCCCCCCCGATCCTCCTCACTGTTCCGACTCTGTGACTTACCTTGTGTCCCTTCGGTCGCATCCCCCTCCCCTGCTGCCCGGTCCCTTTCCTTCCTTTTGTCTCCACGCTTCATTCGCCCTTTCCTCTGCTCTCTGCGGAATGTCGGGGGAACGGGGTGGGGGGTGTTTGTACACTAATGCTGTCCCGTGTGCACACTGCTGCCGGGGGTGGGATGGGATGGGCTGGGGATACCTGTCGGGCACCGCACCGAGCACTGTGCGCGCCATCTCTGTCTGCCGCTAGCTCATTCCGCACTCCATCTCTCCCTCCTTGTTCCACGATGGAGGCAGCGCAGGGCACCAGTGGCCTTGGGCCCGGACATCGTGTCAGAGGCCTTCAGTTACAAGGATATCAACGCTCGGACCATAGGCTGACCTGAGGCGTCCCAGCGGGACAGGGTTAGGGGTAGGGGTTGTGCGCTCCACCCCCCACCCTCACCCCCTCCGCCATCCCCCAGGCCCCTTCCACCCATCCCGTCACACAACAGCTCTTCATGTCGCCGCCAGAAGCCACTGAACTGCCCACTACCCCCTCCCTGTGTGTGAGTGTGTGAGTGTGTGTGTGTGTGTCCCTCTGCCTTTCCATCTCTCTCTCTCTCTCTCTCTCTCTCTCTCTCTCTCTCTCTCTCTCTCTCTCTCTCTCTCTCTCTCTCTCTCTCTCTCTCTCTCTCTCTCTCTCTCTCTCTCTCTCTCTCTCGCTCTCTCTCTCACTCTCGAAACACACACACATACTCGCACGCACGCACTCGGCCGGTACTTCTTTCCATCACCATTTAGCGCACACGCCAAAGCAAAGGCCCCTCTCCTCTCCTGTGTGGTGTCGGAGGCCTGCCCGCCCTGCCTGCCCTGCCAGCCCCGCCCGCCCTGCCCGCCCTGACCGCCCTGACCGCCCCGCCCGCCCTGCCCGCCCTGCCAGCCCCGCCCGCCCAGCCCGCCCTGCCCTACACTGGACTGGACTGGCCGCGCAATCGCATTCGGAAGATATGGCCGTAAATTACGTCCTCCACATATGGAGTCCGTGTCATGGACTGTCTGTGCGCGACTGCGCCGAAGCGAAAACAAAAAAATACCGGCGCTACAAGCACTGAGTCGCCCTCGTTCACCGAACGATCAGTTTTAATAAGTTACTGAGTGAAGAAAAAAAATTAAATCTCGATAAATTCAACAAGAAAAACTCGACATAAAACACTATGTAAAGAGTTACTTTCTTGCGGAGAAAAAAAAAAAAAAAAGGAAAGGAATAGGCTAGGGAATCGAAGTATGGGTGTTTATAATAAATTTCATTAAACTCTTGACATAAGCCCCTCAGCACTATGTAGATTGTTGCTTTCTTGGTGAAATAAAAATAAAAGAGAAAGGACGAAACAAAAAAATAAATAAAAGGAAAACCCACTCACAGAATCGTTTGCCGAAATATCTACGTCTTTTCGGCTTTCTTTTCGGGAGTAAAAGCCAGCTGACACCTCTAACTTTATTTTGCTTTAGTATTAGTGTTTCTATTTTTGAACTCTCATGTCAGTGTTTTGAGGTATCATCTGCTAAAAAGAAAGCGGAATAGTCGATGCAGAGATCACCTCGCTTCGTTCTGGCTCAAAAAAAGGGGGGGGGGAGTTTTACAAGGGAATTTGCCGGGGAGGAAGAGGGGTGAATGGTAAATGTTTTATTGGAGATTTGAAGTATCCAGGCTCCAGGCTGGTCTGAGAACTAGGTCTAGCTAGGCCTTATTACTTATATGTTTATTGAGAGGGGGAAGGCTAATAGGACTTTGCTATGAAAGCGCCAGCAGCGCCATCTGGTGACGGAGAAGGTACACTGCAGCTCGGTGCAGGTTACCCGGACCCGGGGAGGGTGGCCATTCTATGTTTACCGCCGACCCTGCGTTTGGTTCATGTCAACTCAACTCATTCCCAAGGGTGGTGGGGGCCGCCGCGGGGGCGGGTAGCCACCGGGTGTCTCAGCCTCAGTGCCTCGCAAAAGATTCATGGTGGTCACGTCAATTTTTAACTAATATACTTTTTTTGTCCAATCGATCAATCTAAGCCAATTAGTTCACAAGAAAAATGTGTATATGCCAAAATCTTCGTTGTTGGAGCCTTAGCGTTCTGTGACCGTTGAAAAATAGGGGAGGGGGGGCTTAACTAGTAATGAAAAAATAGGTTTGTTGTTCGAACGCGAAACCCCGCGAAACCCTTTTTTGGGAATCGGTTTCGAGTGTCGGGTTATTTTGTCATACTGGTTGCACACCAAGCGTTGTGTAGTCAGAAACAGAAGCACATCCTCTTATCCACACTGCCTTATACATCCGGGGCATCGATCCTCGATCCCTCATATCGTCGATATAAAAGAAGGAAAAGTGGGGGCGGTAGTTTTCAAGGACCCTCGGCCCGGTCCCCGGCCCCAGCAGCCCGAAGGCAAGACCACCCCATCCCCGTGGAGTGTACACAGCGTACACAATGTTCCGCCCCGCGGCTCTCAGTGTCCCGGAGCTGCTCCCCCGGGGGCTCCCCCCTCCTCCGTCTCTGTCGTCCCTTCACGTCTAGCTTCAGATCGGGAGGGAGGTAGGGCGCCGCCGCGAAACTGAAATATGAGCACCTTCCTTCTGGAATGGAGGCGCGCCGAGCCGATAACCGTAGACAGAGGGCAGCACTGGCGGGGCAGGCCGGTGCCCAAGGGCGCCCGCCCCGCCCCGGGCCGGGCCGAGCCGGGCCCCGCCACTGGCTGCAACGCGATTTACATGCAAATCAAATTATTGGGGGAGGGAGCTCCGGCCGGGGATGCGGTTGTGCGGGGGGCGGGTCCCCGCTGCAGGCCTGCACCTGGGAGCGCACTGCAAATAAAGCTCACGTACATGTCTAATCCCAACGTCTTGGGTTCGATCCCAGCCAGGGATGCGTATGTTCAGCAGGTGTGTGTGTGTGTGTGTGTGTGTGTACCAATTAAACTGCCACATTACTGCAGGATGGGAGGCAGGGGGGGGGGGGGGTCAAAAGGGGGAGGGGCGGGAAGCAGGGCACTAAAAGAATTCAACACGCTAAAAAGTCGCGCCCAACTAAATAATAATTAGTACCTTTGCTAAAAATTTTAGTAACGTGGCTAAAAATTAAGCACGGTAACTAAAAAGTTTGCACCGGTGCTAAAAAATGTTAGTTGGGCGTATACTACTAGAAAATTAGCACCTGAGCTGGCGATTTTTTTGCGTGAATGAGCCCGTTTCCAACAGGTTTTGATTCAATTTTCCTCGTTGCCAGACATGTCGCGCCATTGGCCGCCATTGGCCAACGCGTGGCTAATTACTTGGCTTCATTATAAGGGGTGCAGCGGCAGCAGCGGCAGCAGCGGCAGCAGTGGCAGCGCCGGCCCGGCCGCCCTCAAAGCCCTTCGCATCGGGGCAGCTCCTCTCGGCTCCGCTCGGCTCTGCTCGGCTCCGCTGCCACCCGCTGCGGGGGAGCCTAAACATTTTATCTGCAACTGTCGCCCAATTTTCTCCTCCTAATACCCGCCTTGCCGCGCGCCGCCGGCGGAGGCCTGGCCGCGGCCGACGCGACGCCGAGAGATGCGAAATTAAAAGGGGACAGAGACAATACAACTCCATTACGCGCGAGGGGGTGGGGGTGGGGTGCTACAGAGCCGAGCCGAGCCGAGCCGAGCCGAGCAGTGGCAGCTCGGCGCTGCTGAGGACAACAATAATAACGGCGGCATCAGCAACAGCGGCAACAACCACCACGGACCGAAACGACACCAAAAGGCAGCAAACCCGTGCTAACCTGTGCCCTGGGGGCCTGGGGCCGCCGGCTGGGGATGGGGGTACTAGTGGTACGGCAGCCCAGAACCCCCATCTCGTGCCAGACGGGGCGACGACTGCTTTATCCGAGCCCCACGGCGCTGTAATCCCTCCCCAGCAGCCCGCTTGGGCCCGCTGGCGCTGTGCTGTGCACCTCGGCCCTCGGCCTCCCCCCCCCCCCCCCCCTCCCCTCCCCTCCTGCTCCCCAGGACCCTTCACTCCTCTCCTCTTCCATCCCTTTCTCGGCCCAGCAGCAAAGGCGCCGGCCCGGCCCGGCCCCCGCACCTCGACGCGTAAATGAGTTCCTTTGTGAGCGAGTTTCCCCGAATGATTGGAGTTCCCCGTCCCGTCGCGTTCCGCCCTGTCCCGTCGTGCCCCGAGAATTAGCGGCGGTAAGCGGTAGGGGGTGGGTGAGGGGAGGGGGGTCGGCTTCTCCAGCCTCCAGCTCCCCCTTCCCCCGGGACCCCGTTTCCGCGCCCTCACCGGACGCGTGCTATCTGACCCCCGCGCTCGGAAGCGGGGTGTCCACTGGTGTCCACCGGAAGTGCTCTTTGACCATGTCCACGGGGTGGTCATTTTCGCCATCCATCGATGAGCGTTACGTTACGACGGCACCCGACTCAGCGCGAGAAAGGAATATGTGTGTGAATTTCGGAACACAAATTTTGAAAATTTCGGTGAATTTTACGAGTTTTGACGCTGTATGTCGACTCACTTTAACTCACTTGAATTTCGGAGTTTTGGTGGACAAACTGTCAGAGTGCCGCTTTCCTCTCGGCGGGGTCGCCGCTTCACCGCCACTGTTTAATACGCCCCGCACTCTGTTTCTGTTGGCAGGTGGCCACAGGCCGGCGCGCTGGGGCCGTCTCCCGTCACCATGGCGACGCAGTACATGACCGAGAGTCGCTACCCGCAGATGCAGTTGCCCTCGGGCTTCAGGTGAGTTCAGCCCGTCCCGGCCGTATTGGAGGGGAGGGAGGGGGAGGGGAGGGGTGCTGTCCGACTGTCCGGCTCGCAGCCAGCCCTATCCAAGAGGCCTGCTGCCTCTCTGGCTCCTCTGGCTGCCTCCTGCCTCTGCCATATATGCCCTTCCTGCCTTGGCAACAATAAACGTTGCGACAACGGGGAGTGGCTGCAATCTAGAAGTACGAGGAATATATTCGTGCTAAAAAAAAATATTCAACATAATAAGGAACTCCTTTTCACTTCGTATGGGAGGAGCGCAAGTCTTATTCGTTTTCTTCTTTTAAGTGTGAACGGTGCCCAATCCCACCACACTCATAAGACCGTGGTAGCCAGTCAAGAATGCTTCAAAACCAGTGTAACGTACGCCTTGAGAACGACGACCATGAGGGCAAGGACAATCAGGGAGGGAATCAAATCTGGAGCAACACGTCGCTGTAGTATGGCGACATCATCCGATCGGACGGCGTGCCCAAAGTTGGGGGTGCCTCTCGACTTGAATTGATTCTATTGTACCCTCCGCTACCCCCTCTTCCTCGACGCACTTCAACGTGTTACAGAGCGTTACAAGGAAGTGTGTGGCGTGTGGCGGGGGGGGGGGGGGGGGGGGGGTCTCGACCTTGTCGACAGTATTGCTGCGTTTTGGGGCGCCAAATAGCCGGTGACAGCTCTGGCCCCAACCTCCAACCCCCTGCTGCGAGCAATCTTGGTGAGCTTGTGGCGGCGTGTGTGCTGGCGGTGTGCTGGGACTGCGGGGGGGGGGGGGGGGGGGGGTGTTTATGTTGCCTCGCCGCATAGCGAGCGCTGGGTGCGTCATCCTGGCCTGG
The DNA here is from genome assembly GCA_038380765.1 of Odontothrips loti. Lineage (NCBI taxonomy): Eukaryota > Metazoa > Arthropoda > Insecta > Thysanoptera > Thripidae > Odontothrips > Odontothrips loti. The sequence goes on from CM076245.1 coordinate 19,993,594, forward strand.
CCTGCCTAGGGTAAGGCCAAGGTTGAGGCAATGGCGCTAGGCGATGTGGTGGCCATTGGTGTTTCCGCCGGCCACCAGCCACCAGCTCTCAGTAGCAGCCACGGGAGCAGTCGACTCCCAGCTCCCCCGCGCCTTCACGGCAATTTTGCTCCTTCTAAGTTTGGTACGACGTTAATCACAAAATTTTGCAACGGTGTATTTTTCCAATTTTCCCCGACTTTTTCATGCTAAGTGTCGCCAGCATAGGCGGGAATGCCCACATATAGCGCACAAGAGAAGCGGGGTTGACCTAGGGGCGGGGCTGAGAAGCTGAGTTCCCCCACTGGCACTGCTTTGCCGATAAAATGACAAAGACAGTTCAAAAACGACGCAATCAAGGTATTTTGATTTGCTTTACGTGAAAAATCAGTGCCCGGCAGTGCGTGGAACCGCCTGTGGGAATCGAACCCACCGCACCTGCAGTCACAAGGAGGGTGACTCAGGCCCGTGCCAGCGACAGTTTGCTCCAGCACTACCCCCGCACCGACTCAGAGAAAGAAGAAAGATCTGGTGGTTTTTGAACGCTCCCTTAGTTTTCCCATACGTCCTTCTATGATCTCGGCTCAGTATGAACTGCTTCAGCAGCCCAGCCCAGCCCAGCCCAGACCGCCCCGCCCCGCCCCGCTCAGCGCACAAGGCGCCTGGAGGGTAGGCAACTTCGACAGTCCTCTGCACGCATGTCGTGCGGGCTGGCCTACCCGGCCGCTTGCGGGCGTTCAGCTGGGGGAAAGCATTTTGAATAGCCGACGCCTTGTGTGTGTCTGCTGGAAAAGCGAAGCAAACAGTGATGTTGTCCTTTATTCCCTTAAACTAAATATCTATGGGACTCTTATTTCGACCCATGAAATGTTTTAAACACGGCATAACTCTGGAACGTTTTGTAACAATAATAAAGGACAAACTGTGTCGCGTCAGGCGCAGTTACTCCAATACTTGTGTTACAAAATGCTCCAAAATTGTGCTGTGATTAGAAACGAAACATTTCATAGGATGAAATAGTCCCACAGACATTTCCTCTCTTCCTCCAGCTGAAAATTAGAAAGATGCAGGCTGTGTAGTTCCGGGCGTACATTTCCAGCTGCGGTGGCGGTGGGCCTACGACTACAGCCGGCCTACAGCACACACCTCCCCCTCCCGTCCTCTCCCCGAGGCCCCTCCCGACCGAGGCGCGCAGCGTTCGGCGACCATATTTCCCGTCAAACTTCTCCCTTATTGGACATGTCGTGTAGTTTGTCAGATAAAAAGAAAGAAGAGGCACTTAGCAGAGGCCCGGACCAAGGGACGGAAAAGGGGAAGGAGAGGGGGGGGGGTCTATTCAGGAGCGAGCGAATACTTCCACTGAAGTGTTGTTGGGTCTAACTTGAAAAGGGGAGCTGGAAGTACGGCGCTGAGGTTGCCATTTTCATGTAGCCTCAGCCTCGTACGAGTTGCGGCCTGCGGCTCGCTGGGGCCGCGGCGCTCGTCCATTGTCCATTCATGCCGGGCCGGTTGGAATGGTGAAGGAGTAGAGGCTGTATATCGCACCGTCGATAAAACCTCGCCCTCCCCCACGTCATGCCCCCACTTCTTTTTTGATCAACGACAGCAAAATAGCATCAGTCCCCAATTTGGGATAAATAATTCGGCGGGTCGTGACGTCGGACAGACCGCGTTCGCGCTGGTCGGCTCGACCCCATGATTTGATGAGGCCCCCCCCCCCCCCTCCACGTCCCGAGGCTGACCGTGCGCCGTGCGCCCCCCCTGACGTCAGCGACGAATAATTTAACATGCCGTGCAGCTGCTTCGGGGAAATCACAGAAGTCGGCGGATCTCGAACGGGATGAACTTTTTGTCCTCACATGGCGGTCGCGGTCGCGCCGTGTGCCCCGCCGTCCGCGTGTGTGCTGCTGCAGGGCAGTGGCGGCCAGCGGCCAGCGGCCAGCGGCCAGCGGCCAGCGGCCAGCGGCCAGCGGCCAGCGGCCAGCGGCCAGCGGCCAGCGGCCAGCGGCCAGCGGCCAGCGGCCAGCCTTGGTGTCGCCTGGGGATTAGCCTCATCAAGGGAGTCGGCCGGCGGGGCACAGGCGGGACCACGCCATGTAAAGCCCCAGCAGGGGCATGGCCGGCACGACGTCGTGTGTCCCAGTGGCCTGGTCTCTGGTGGTGGTGGTGGTGGTGGTGTGTGTGTGTGTGTGTGTGTGTGTGTGTGTGTGTGTGTGTATAGTGTGTGTGTGTATAGTGTGTCTGGTGTGTGTGTGGTGTGTGTGTAGTGTGTGTGGTGCGTGTGGTGTGTGGCGGGGCGGAGGCTCATGGCGGAGCGCAGCACTGGGCGGCCTGGGCCTGGGCCTGGGCTCTGGGGGCAGTACATCGTGGCCCTGACAGCAGTAGGATGGTACCCTCGGCTTGGCCCGGACAATCTCCAGTAATTAGCAATTACAGACTCGGAGGACGCAATCGTAGCTCCGAAAAGAGTTTCAGTGGAACACTATTCCGCTCGGATTGCTCTGCTGCCGGACCAGGCCACGGCCCGCCCCCGCCCCCGCCCCCGCCCCCGCCCCCGCCCCCGCTCCCGTCCCCTCTTCAGCTTCTTCTTGACTTGTTTGCCGCAGCATCGTGGTGGACGACGTGGATGGCGACCAGGACCGCGAGACGATAGCCATGGCCGAGGACCAGGTGGTGGCTCTGGACGCTGCCGCCGCCGACCTGGTGGTGGAGGAGGCTCAGGAGGCCATGGAGGTGCTGCCGGGGCACGGGAGCCCCTGTGAGTGCGGCTCCTCGCACGAGAGGCGGGGCAGCCGGGAGCCTCTGGACGCGCAGCTGTGCTCGGAGCGGATACGCCAGTTCCAGGTGAGCGGAAGGGGAGAAGGGGGAGCTGCTGATGAAATGTTGTGACACGTATTCTTTGGTGCAGCATGAAGCAGAGGACCGCAAGAATGAGTTCGCCAAGCTGCTGGAGGAGCATGCCCAGGTGGTTCTGCGGGTGAAGCAGATGGAGCAGCGGGAGCAGCAGCTGCAGCACGCAGACCAACCGCCGCAGCCGCAGGTGCAGCCGCAGGTGCCGCAGGTGCCGCAGCAGGTACAGCAGCAGGTTCCGCAGCAGGGGCCGCAGCAGGTTCCGCAGCAGGTTCCGCCGCAGGTGCAGCAAGCACAGCGGGTGCAGGCGGTGCAGGCGGTGCAGCCGCCAGCAGCACAAGTGCAGGCACAGCCACAGCCCCCGACAAAGCAGGACCAAGGACTGACGTCGAAGAAAGCTGCTGGTATATAAGTTAGGAGTTGTACTTTGACTGTTACGCCACGTTTTCTCCACGTTTGATAATGAGCTGCAGAAATGCTACTGGTGTTTGGATGTGGCAGGGGTGGGGTGGGGGTGGGTGGGTGGGGATGGGGTGAGGGATGGGCTCAATGTGAAGTTGCCCGCGGAACCGTGTTCTCTTAGGTAGACATACAGTTTGATGCATGAGTTTAATTTGTTATTTTAGAAGAGGAGGCAGTGTTTTCGTAATACAGCTAGTGCTGAAAAGTTTTAAGTATCCAACATTTATATTGAAATGCAGTAAATGTAATTGTATATTTTGCTGAACTAGCAGATGTCTTTAATTTTTGTTTAAAAACGATTGACTGGTGGGTTCATGTTGCTGTGGGCCACCACATTGAGCCAGAGACTTTTAAACATTTTCATCGCAGAATATTATTGCTACTGTACGACAAAAGAAAGGAGAAAAAGAATTACGTTCCCTTGTCGCCAAATGCGCAAAAAACAGTATCATTCTCCTAGATACATGTCCCTGTGATGGATTCTTGGAATCACAAAATCATTCCATACCATGTATCTGATGTTTGTGTGAAATACTCAGTAGCTAAAACTTTTTGGCCTAATAGGTGCTTTTTAAAACGTGTGAGGTAATATTCTCATGGGTGTATGATGATTTTAATTCTAGATTTCAATTCTTTCCAGAACATACCAACTTTAGGATGTTCTCTGGACATATTCCATTAATATAGAATGAGCCTTCTTACAACTCTCTCATTCAAGACCAATTAATTTCTTCAAGGATTGTTTAGCTGATCTTTGTTTAATTGCTATTTGTGTCTAGTATCATGCAATAACATGTTTCTGTGTCATCAACCATTCTGACATTCTCTCCAACCAAAAAGTTCCTCTTGCATGCTATTTAGTTTTCTAATTTAAATGAAACATTGCAACACTTCTCTTTTTTACTTTGTGTGAAATAACCAGTGAGCACCTCAAAATTCTGTTTTTATTTTACTTCCACCACTCTATCCCTTTTGAATTGTAATTATGGTTTAGGATGGAACAGCTTTGTTTTTGGCAAAAAGAGCAGTAGCAGAGAACAACCAATAAGTAATACTTGAACTTTGACCCCCCTAAAATTACCCTTTACCTTCTTGTAACCAATTACTATCCTCCTCAATGTCCATCATTTTCCCAATATAAAGAAAAGGTTGACAAACTGGTCAACTTTAGACAAAATTATTTCAGACAGAAGAGGATTCCTGATTAAAATACATATTACTTCTAGAATCTCAATAGGGATCCAGAATGTTACAAGTCAGACAAATCTAAATAGAAACATGTCTATTATTGGTTTTATTGCACTGCGTGTGATGGTCTGTATTTCTGTTATACAAGTATTGACAATAAATGTAGCATATGCTAGCTGTGTTGTTTTTTCTTTGGATTCTCACTTTCTCCTCTCCCCTCTCAATTAATAGATTAGTGTTAAAATCAGAAGAGACAAATGATGATAAAAGGTTTAATGGATATTATAAGTTTGACACAAACATTTAGTTAGGAAATAAATTGCTCAAAATGCAATTTACATATATTTGGCCTTCCCAAAAGGATAGCTACATTAAAGTTTATTTAGACACATTTAAAATTTCCGATTCTTACCCTAAAAAGGTCCATTACAGAAGAACTTATTTAATTGCTCTGAATAGCAACCAATAATTAAATCAAAGGGTCCACACGCCTCCAAATGAGATTTATAGAAACAACTTTCCAAAACTGGTCTATTACAGGTATAAAAAGTTACTTTTTAATTGTGATGGTAACTACAAAGATTTCAAAGAAAACACACATAAACACACTTCCCGCTAGCAACAAAAGCTCCATTCATGCATAAACACAAAAGAGAGTTTCCCTTGGAAGCTAAAAGAACACACAGGGACAAGAAAAAAAATGCATGAGATTAGGTAAAAAAGAAAGATGATGTAAAAAGGTTCAAAATATCTATACCTAAGGAAGTCATAGTGAATTAGACAAAATCTTCCAGGAACAAGAATGAACAAATAGAGATATCACATCAAAACTAGCTCATGATAGAAATACAATATACTGAGTATTTAAGTCAAACATATCTAGATTTTTCTGCTTTAATTATGAACTTCACACAAACAATGACAGAATGAATGATACAAAAGGGTATGTAAATACTACTCTTGACACAAAAATTATGGCACTTAGTCAGTGACTAAGAAGTTGGCTTCTGCTTTCTTGTGGAGAAATTTCTCATAAAGTTCAATCAAATGGCATCAATTAGTGAATTAGGATGACAAATAATAACTAAATACTTTCAATGAAGTCAACTCTCATACTTGTAAAAACAATCAAAAGTATGCACAATCATACTACGTATCACATTTCAAACATATGTATGTAAATGAGGATATTGGAATGTTTGATTTATAAAGACTAGATTAGTTGTCATCTTCTTCGGTAGGCCGTGGGGGCCTAACTTGCTGCCTCGGGAGTTCTTCCTGTAACTGCAGAATATGGTCCACAGGTTCTGGACGCCCATCCTCCCCAATGCGACACGGTTGTACCACACCCTCACTAGGAAAAGAAATAGAACAATATTCTACATTATGACGATATTCCTAAATCACTGGAACAAAGAATTGTTAACAGCCAACAGCATAACATGCTACCTTGAAAGCTTTGCCATTAAGTTAGCCAGTTTAACTGCTTCATATTCTTTTTGTTCCTCAGACATTCCTTCCATAGGATTGACACGGGGAGGTTCCCAACATCCAGTCACAGGGTTCATTCTTAAATTGGGAAAATGGGTTACTTACAGATTCATACCACATTTTTAAAAGTAAGATATGGAAACAAATTGTACAAGTGAGAAAATGAGCTTACTCATGGCGATATTTTTTGTATTCCTCTGTGTCACTATCCTCACTTTCAGATGAATAATTGGGCTCATCATCATCAACACGACGACCTGCCAAAAGCCCTCTGTTGGCCAGAAGGCCAGCAGCATTACCATAACCAGTATACTTAATCATTCGGCCAACTAAATCAGAACATCAAAGGTTTGTAAATTTGACAGTCTTGAGCACACCTAAACGCGTTTAAAAAAATGTCAGCACACATACATACCATTTTCTTTGCAAAGAATGAACAGTAGCTCAGCAACTAGGTCTTTTAGATGAGTATTAGGTGAGGTTAAAAAGCGACACAATCGATTACGTATAGTGTTGCCTTCCTCAGGGCGCCGATGAGTATCTTTCAAAGGTGGCAAAATTTGAAGGCGTAGAAATTTTCGTAAAACTCTATGGTTTCTTGCACATTCTACAAGAACTGTTAAGATGGGAGCAAGAGCTTCCGTCTGCTTCTGGATCTGTAAAAAGTATCTTTTAGAAAAAATTGATTAAGATAAATATCACTCGAAACACATCAACCAACTCACCTCTTCTTCACATCCATCCAGTTTTTGTTGCAAAATGTGTAATAAAACAACTAAAGCTTCCATGTTACGGCCCTCATACTCTATTACAGTTTCAGCATTATCTTTTTCTGGCAAAGGTGCAACAAGTACTGATAAGCATGGTGCTGGAACAGCTGTGAGCATGTTCACAGTATGGCTAAATAGGAAAATTCATGTTAGCAATTGTAATCCAAAGCCGAACACAGAATACTGCACATTCATACAGAGAGGTCTCACTTTTGGAGATCAAGTTGCTTCTCAGGAGTGCTAGTGGTAGCAAGTAAGAGATCACGCAAAATACACACTAATCGCTCGCCATGAGCTTCAGCTTCTTCATCTAGATGAAGTCCTTTGTCCTTGCAGCAAATATTAAACAGGACCTTAAGCACTTCGCACAGTAACTGGCCCTGCAAAAACATAATACATTACGCTAGTCTTCAAAGAAACAGCACAACAGCACAGCTAAACATAGGATGAGACATACTTGTTCATTGGTCAATTTGAGTGATGCATGTACACCCCCCACAGCCCCTTCTTCTTCAGGGTTTTCAAGGGCTTCCTTCATCTCGTAGTCTACTAGTTCCATTAAATAGGTCATTCCATGGAGTTCGTCTTTTAATTGGGTTCTGTCAAGTCAATAATAAAAAGTAAAGGGAGGGCAACATCGGTACACCTTATTTACAACTACAAATTTCTGAAAAATTCTTTAAAATCCTTTTTTTAAATTATGAAAAGCATATCCATACCTGCTATCACTGTGTAAGGCAGTGATGAGGAAGAGCATTTTCATATCAAAGTACTTCAGCTCATCAGGTATTGAACGTTCACGATAAGTACGCAGGCGATTCAGAATACCTTCCATTGTATTGTTAGTTCCACATATTCTTTGAGCTCTAGGAGCATTGAACACAACATTGCTGAGGCACTTGAGAGCCTCTAGAATGACTGAAACCAGTAAAAACATGTCAGTAATAAAGCAGATGAGGTATCATGAATAAGTTTCATTCGAAAGAAACTATACCTTCATAATTCTGATTCTCGTTAATACGCTTAATGGCTTCTTCTTGGTTCACTATTCCAGCATGTTTTAGAAGAAGGTCAATAGATTGGCTACATATTATTTCATTCAAACCCTTCTTGTCTCGGCTTAAAATACGTAGGGCAGAAAGTACTTCTTTGGTAATATTATCAGGAATTTGTCTTGCCAAATAACCCAGGAGACATTTCCACAGCCTAGATCTGGCATTATCTTGATCAAGTTCTGGGAAAGAGAATTCTGTTGCATACTGAAAAGTAAAGGTAGATATAGTATCAATGCAATGCTGCATGCAATATGAAAGACAGTCAAAGATTTTCAGCTTATCAGTGACCATAATATGACAAGTAAGATTGAGGTTAGGAACATAAATTTTAATTAAATTAGGTAGAGCAAGTACTTTACCACCGAACTGGTCACCCCACACTTAAAGAAAATTTATACAATCAGTAAAATTCACGCACCTTTTCTTGAAAACTTCTCAAAATACCAATGACTGCTGGATTGGGAGTGCTAGCTCCTTCCAAAACTAATAAGGCGTCAGCCTGCATCTTTACTGGATTCGTAGGAAGAAATGCTAGGCTTCTAAAATTACTGATTTATTTCTGAGAAACCACCTCTTCAGACATCCTAACGCAGTAAAATATAATTACACCTACTGCCTTGACTTTGTTTGTATTGGAACCGACAACCGAAACTGCCAAATGCCGTCTGCTATCACGTCATGATTCGAACCGAAAGCGAAACCAAAGTAGGTGGTCAGAGTGGTCAGATGGGTCGGGGCAGACGGCAAGCTCAGGCAAGCAGGTCTTCTAGCTCTCTCCGGCTTTTCGAAAGACATCAAAACGGTGCTCCCATTGAATATATTCAAATTTCACTCCTTCAAAACATTTTTTGTCTTCAAAAGTGCCATTGAGTGTGGCGCCCTCTGTGAGGAAGGAGGAAAGGAGCTTGCCCGCGCCTATCCCTGCCGTTTCAATTTCACCAGCAGCACTGCCCAGAAGGTACAGAGTGACATATTCAGTGTCCCCATCCAAAACTGGCGCTCGAAGAAAGCGAGAAACGCTGTAAAAGCGACAGCTCCAGACCCGCGTTCAGCCTGAAGAGTGTTTGCGGCGATACAGAGACGGAGCCATTGATCAAAACATACGTGCGGTTCTGTCATTCCCTGGAAAACCTTGTGAGGTGAAGACTCGCCTGATCTTACCAATACTGATCGTCTGCAGGATAACGAGGGCTATAAATGTTCTAGACATGAATTGAATACGAGTGTACACTGTATTTCCTTTAAGTAAATATTTAAAGAAAAACAAGCAGCGTCACCACTGGTCACCACGGGAGACGCCAAGCAGACGACACATCCGGTAAGGCATGGGAAGGGTGCGGGACTGGCTGTGCTCGTCCTTCTCGCGTCGCTCGCACGCGCTGGAGCTGGAGGACGAGGCGCTGGTGCTGTGGCTGACCCTGAGGGACGGCCTCATGATCCTGGCCAGCATCGCCTGTCTGTGTGTGATCGTCGAGGAGTGGCAGGGCCCCGACTTCTACTTCGACAACGCTGCCATGGCATCGGTCCTCACCAAACGGCAGTAAGGCGTCACCCGACTCGTCGAGTGCTAGGGGGTAGGCCTGCCGCACGGCACGCGTGCTCAATGACGTCGTGGTTGCCTACTGAGCGGACGGCGGGCGCCATCTGTGCCCAGACTGGCCAAATTACAAGCTTTGCGCTTGCGACCGCTGTTTTCGAAATTGCAATACAGAATCGTTTGTTGTCGTTGAGGTTCGAGCCGAGAAACCTCACGTCCCACGCCGAGGAGCGGCGCATCGGCCTACTGCTGCCCGACTTCTCGGGTATCTCCACCGTGCCCATGGTGTGGGACTGGCTGGACGCGTGCGTCGTGCCCGCATTCGCCGTGCCCGAGCCCCGCGTGCTCGTGTCCAACCGGCTGCTGGGCAAGGTCCGCCTGCGGCAGGTGCGCGTCCGCAGCGGCACCTGCGCCCTCACGGACTCCAGGTAGGCGAGGGACGGGCCGAGGCTGCCGTCGCCCCCCCCCCCCTCCTCCCTCACGCCATATTGTTGGCTGTGCACCAGGTTTGTCGTGTGCTACGGGCCGTACTCGGACTTCAACGAGAACAAGGATGTCATCGAGCCGAAGGGCAACCGCACGGTGCAGCGGACGAGCACGGCGTGGACGTGGAACAGCCCGGAGAGCCTCGGGGGCACCTCCTTTCAGGGCGAGGTGGCCACCTACGGCGGCGGCGGCTTCTACGCGGACCTGCCCCGAGAGCACGACCAGGTGGGGACAGGAGTCGGGAGCCGCGGTCCTGTCGAGCCAGTGCTCTCCAAAAACGTGTTTAACCAGTTAACCCTGCTGGCTGGAGGCGGTGGCGCTGCTCAAGGAGCTACGCGAAGGCACATGGATCGACGAGGCGTCGAGGATGGTGTTCTTGGACATCAACATGTACAACCCGGACCACAATGTGTTCGTGCTCGCCAACGTGCACATCGAAATCCTGCCCACCGCCGGCCTACTCCCCAGGTAGGCGAGATGAAGAAGACCTGGAGAGATCGCCAAGTATGCGGCGACGGGCGACGGCCCCCCGGTCAGCTCAGGTCAGCGCCTGCGGGCGCTGGGGTAGGCCAGCACGCACGACACGCGTGCATGCAGAAGTCGGTATTGCCTACCTACTAGGCGCTATGTGCGCTAAGACTGGCCAGAATAGGTTTACAGTTATGTAATAGTCACGCACGTATTTTAAGGGCGCCCCCTCTGTCCCCCAGGGTGTCCGTGGACACGCTTAAGCTGCTCAACGACGAGCAGTGCCACATGGTCTCGCACGTTCTGTTGCTGGTGCTGTCCCTGTGGACGGCCCTCATGCAGGCCGCCGAGCTGGCGGCGCGCGGCTTCTGGGGCTACATGGCAGTCATCGCGCACTACATGCACTTCACCGCCATGACCCTCGGCGTGGTCGTGAGCGTCATGGGCGTCGTGGGGAAGTGAGTGCGGGACCGGCGGGGGCCGGTGTTCCGGTCTGGTCCGGCGGTGTGCCCAGCACCAGCACTCCCTGACTATGGTGCCTGCTGCTGTGCAGGTGCCGAGACCCGGACCCCGACACGGACCCGGCTCTGGTGGCGCTCAAGTCTGACGAGTTCGTGGACCTGGCTTCGGTGCGGTACGCCTACGACCACTACCGCTACACCGTCATCCTGCTGCTGTTCCTGTCCTGCGGCCGCCTGCTCTTCCTCAGCGACTTCGGCGCGCACTCCAAGCTGACGGCCGCCCTGCGCCGCTCGCTCAACAAGATGTTCCCCTTCTCGCTCATGTTCACCATCCTCATGTGCTCGTTCAGCATGCTGGCCTACCTCGTGTTCGGCACCGACCTCTACGACTTTCGCACGTTCCAAAACTCGCTCATCGTCCTGGTTGAGGTCATCATCGGCCAGCTCGACTACAAGTCGCTGTCGACGACGAACCGCTTTCTGGGCCCGCTTTTCTACATGGCCTTCATCTTCTTCGTGGTGTTCGTGCTCTACAACATGTTCATCGTAATCCTCAACGACACGTACTACATCGTACGAGGAGAGGCTCCCACCGCCGATGATGTCATGTACCGGGTGCGCACGTGCTATCTAATCTGCTGTCTGTGAAAAATGTGTCTCTTCAGTTTGGCTATCTTTATTCACACCTGAACCACGTACTTCCGTGTACAGGTGATGCCTTTCGTGAAGCACTGCCTCGCCAACCTGTGGCGGCTGCTGCGCATCCCCCTACCCCTCCCGAAGGCGCAGCCGTCACCGCCGCGGGTGCTCAAGCTGCGGGCCCTGCGCACCCTGTTGCTCGATTGCAAAGTGCCGCGTAAGAAGACAAACGAGGAACGATACGGCTTGCGAGGCTTGCGATATGGCAATCGCCGAACCCGTATCGAGCCGCTTTCTGCTGTAGCGGGTCAAAAGCAAATTGTGTACTGACCAGGATTTGAACTCATGCACTGCTTCAGGGCTTCAGATATCTGTTGACACGCGTTTCAATTTCAGCCAGACAAAGAGAGAGATTCTGTTCTCCGAGTGATCTCCCCCAATCCTGGCGGGTGCGGGGGGCGGCTGTGTCCGCAGGAAAGGCCGTGGCGGACTTCATATGGCAGCTGAGCAACGGGGGCAGCTTCGTCGACAGTAAGCAGGCGGTGCAGTCAGCGGAGCGCGCCACGGAGGATCTGTGGCAGGAGCCGGCCAGCTGGGAGTACTTCATGAACCTGTGGCACCGCCTGCGGGAGGTGGAGAAGAGCGTGCGCGTCCTCGACAAGGCCCTGGACGACCTGCTCCAGGACCTCAGATAGGCACGCGCAGGCCCGTCACCAGGTGCCCCGCCCAGTCGGCCCGAAGTCCACCGATAATCTCTGCTTTGGTCTACCGCTCGAGTAATTAATCCACCGAATCTGACGTAGCCACGTGACAGAAAACCTCTTCTTTCAATGTCATTTCGTTGCGTCTCGTTTCGCTTGTCTTCGACGATGAGTATATCGGAAGACGAGTTGGTACGGCGGGTCCGGATGAGGCACACCACTAACTTCCTTATTTCGCATATCAGAAAATGTCATGTGACCTCAATTGTGGGGTCCTGGCGCCAAGCTGAGTCTGCGGTTCTAAAAATTTCAAACCAGCCTCCTATCGCCTTAAATTGAGCGATGATTGTGACTTTTAACTCAGTGCACGTCGCAATCCTATTCCTAGTACTTTCGAGAGGCCTCTGACGTCCGCTGCTCGCCAGAGATACGAGGCCCTTGAAATCCCTTTGATAGCGCATTTGCCGTCGCTTTGACACCCGAAGGCACCTGCCGTCGGTCAGTCTTCAAGGGGACTCCGCCCAAAATGGCTCGCAACCAACGTAAAGGTACGTACGACACCCCTGCCTGTCCGAGCGGTCGACCGTGTGACGGTGACAGTGTCGGTCTGGCCCGGTCGGGAAGTCGGGGATCCCCGAAGGACCGTGGGCCTGAGACCGGAGGGCCGAATAGAGTACTCTGGAGAAGCTCAGAACGGAAGTAAGAAGTCGTAACGAAGAAGAAGAATCCCGGAGAAAATATGAGAAATCGCGTTATTTTTGAAGGGCAGTGGGGTTTCGATTACTCGATTTCTCATACTTCATTTCCCCTGCATTCTTCTTCTGCGTTACGACTTCTCACTTCCGTTCTGAGATTCTCCGGAGTACTCTATTGTTGGGAGTGGGCGAGCCAGGCCGTGGCGTGCGAGTGGCGCGGTGTTTCCGTTAGAATAGAGAAGTCACTGACAAATATTTGATTATATAATATTTAAATTTATTGAGTACAGTGGCATTGAACCTTGTGGGGGGGGGGGGGGGGGTCGACCAGGGCCGTCAGGTAGTTTTGCCGACAGGGCCGTAGGGGTCCCAGACCGACACTGGACGGTGACGCGTTAACGCGTGCATGGGGCCGTCCACATATTACGCCATCACATTTTTGGCTATATTCGACCCCTCCCTCCCCCATGTCATCAACCGTCATATGAGCCCTGCCCCCTCCCCCCTGTTGACGTCATATTTGCAAAAGGGGGAAAAATGCATATTTCCCGTAAAACCAAATGCTATTTTTTCCATGCAAGGGTATTAGCCCGCAAATACGCTTAAAAAAAGCCGGAATAAAGTTCCCTGCCATCCATGGTGCCGTCGGAAACCAACGCGACGCGTCGCGGCCAGACACGTCCAGACAGGTCTTCGCCCCACCGTACCGTACAGACTAGGGACGTGCGACTAATAACGACTAGTCGAGATAGTCGACTGTTTGCCTTCCGAGAAGAGCCGACCGGCGCAAACGGCGGAGGCGGCCGGCGGCAAAACCAACCACCCTCACCGTGACTTCTCGGAGACCACAGTCAAGCCCCGTTTGGTAATTTTTCACAAAGCTCTCTTACGACAAAATTCAGTGTGATCTATGCAATATATATTGCCTACAACCAAAACACGTCAGCTTGCTGGAATCATTTAAAAATACATGGTATCAATTCCACAAACATCCAAGCAAATATTACTTGCCGCCGCCAAGAAAAAGAACTCTCAGCCATCCAGCCACCCTGACCGTCACGGCCATCACAACCCCCACCACCTCCAGTTCCCACCCCGGTTCAATAAATTTTTCAATAACTTTTTGACTGCTAACTATTTTATCAAACTAAATAGTCGAATAGGCGAAGCGCCACGCCGCCGTCCGCTTTCAACCACAACTGTCTGCTACCGCCCGGTAGCGGAGGAGGCGCGCACGCCAAACTGCCACAGCGAGCGCCCGATGTAAACCAACGCGCGGTGAAACAATGCTCCAGTCTCGATCCAAAGGCGCGCATACGAAAAGAAGACGCGCGTACCGTTGTTGCCACGGGATAGTTCGTGTTTCAAAATATGACGTCAACATTGTACGATCCCCCTTCCCCCCACGTCATTTACCGTCATGACGGCGGTCGACCCCCCCCCCCCCTCCCAAGTGATGACGTAATATGTGGACGGCCCCCATGACACTCTAAGTGTCAGAGGAATAGCTTTGTCCAAATTCTCGTTAGATTTTGTGCCCAGCCCCATTCGGAGGAAGTTTTCATGCGCAAAAGTTTTCCTGCGCAAACATTTTCTTGCGCAATACGTCTTGCTTCACAGCGCTTCACATTAAATTAAACCACAGGTTTGTTATGAGGAATCAAAGATGACCAAATACATATGACTGGTGCTGGCAATTTTTTCTTCTTCAAATTTTCATTTCTGAAAATCCGGTACCCTGCGTTATTTCCAAATGAAAGATGACAGAAGGGGTAGTACAGCAGACACACCTGTCCCTGATTGATTACAGAGCAGAGAACTTCACTCGACTTCACTAAGCTCTAAAGGATTACTTTAAATCCAGTGCAGTGAGAGGAAAAATATCTCCTATCACTACAAATCACTGTGTGGCTGACGACTGATAGTGGCCGATCAGAGTGCACTTGATTTAGGAGGGGCACAGGATGGCAGAAAAATAACACAAGTTGGTAACCTGACGGACCAACTCAGTTGGACGTGAGGTGGTAAGCCCCGGGTGCATTAAACTTGAACTTGAAATCCACAGGCTCCGCACTGCTTTTGCTAGCGTTGCTAGGGCTGGCCGCCCAGGCCGCCCAGGCCCAGAACACCGATGCGCCGCAGTGTGTGGTAGAGCCCATCCCCGGCTGCCCCCACACGGGCAGCGCCGACCTTCCGCTCTCCTGCGATGGCAACTGCGGCTTCTACGCGCGATGCCAGGACGGAGATTGGGAGAAGACTGCGTGTCTGTGGCCGTGGCAGCGCTTCAGCCCCGACGAGAACAAATGCGTCAGTCAGTACAAGGTGAGGACGGCGACGACGCCTGTTCGGCGGGCTGTAGACCTTCCCGCCCCGGGGCCATGCAAACCACATAGACCGTGTCATAAACAGTCCTTTCGAACACCTGCAGGTGGACTGCGACTGGTGGAGGACCGTTACCAAGGCGCCCACAACCACCGCGGGCTATGTGTCACCCGTTCCTTGGGGCGAGTGCAACCAGCCCCAGTGCCCCCCGACCGGCAGCACGCAGATTCCGGACCTGTGTCCCAAGGCGTGCCAGAGCTACTACTCGTGCGAGGAGGGAGTGGCGACGCGCAAGAGGTGTCTGCCCTGGCAGAACTTCGATCCCGCCACCCTCACGTGTGTCTTCTGGAACCTGATTGACTGCGACTGGGCCAACCCGACCACCGAGCCGCCACCAACCACCCCGACGGCCCCGCCCACCACGCCGGCGCCCACCACGCCTACCACGCCCGAGCCGCCGTGCACCTACACCCCCACCTGCCCCGACCAGGGAGTCGCTGTCATCGCTGACCCATGCCGCTGCCAGGCGTTCTACACGTGCGCCCAAGGCGTCCTGACAAAGAAAATGTGCTTGCCCTGGCAAAACTTCGACCCTGTTTCTCAGGAATGCCTCTTCTGGGTATACGTAGACTGCACCTGGCCCGAGAGGACAACAACTGACGCACCAACGACCACGCCGTCCACCACAACTGAGGCTTCCACCGCAACTGAGGTCCCCATTACAACCGAGGCACCCACTACCACTGAGGAACCCACCACATCTGAGGCATCCGCCACAACTGAGGAACCTATTACATCTGAGGCCCCTACTACATCTGAGGAGCCCACTACATCTGAGGAACCCACCACATCTGAGGAACCTATCACAACTGAGGAACCCAGCACAACTGAGGAACCCTCTTCATCTGAGGCCCCTACTACATCTGAGGAACCCAGCACATCTGAGGAACCCACTACATCTGAGGAACCCACTACATCTGAGGCCCCTACTACATCTGAGGAACCCACCACAACTGAGGAACCTAGCACAACTGAGGAACCCACTACATCTGAGGAACCCAGCACATCTGAGGAACCCACTACACCTGAGGAACCCACTACATCTGAGGAACCCACTACACCTGAGGAACCCACTACATCTGAGGCCCCTACTACATCTGAGGAGCCCACTACATCTGAGGAACCCACTACACCTGAGGAACCCACTACATCTGAGGCCCCTACTACATCTGAGGAACCCACTACATCTGAGGAACCCACTACACCTGAGGAACCCACTACATCTGAGGAACCCACTACACCTGAGGAACCCACTACATCTGAGGCCCCTACTACATCTGAGGAACCCACCACAACTGAGGAACCCACCACAACTGAGGAACCTAGCACAACTGAGGAACCCACTACATCTGAGGAACCCACTACACCTGAGGAACCCACTACACCTGAGGAACCCACTACACCTGAGGAACCCACTACATCTGAGGCCCCTACTACATCTGAGGAACCCACCACAACTGAGGAACCTAGCACAACTGAGGAACCCACTACATCTGAGGAACCCACTACATCTGAGGCCCCTACTACATCTGAGGAGCCCACCACAACTGAGGAGCCTACCACATCTGAGGCACCCACGACTACTGAGGCACCTACTACAACTGAGGCGCCCACCACTACCGAGGCACCTTCTACAACTGAGGCGCCCACCACTACCGAGGCACCTACTACAACTGAGGCGCCCACCACTACCGAGGCACCTTCTACAACTGAGGCGCCCACCACTACCGAGGCACCTACTACAACTGAGGCGCCCACCACTACCGAGGCACCTACTACAACTGAGGCGCCCACCACTACCGAGGCACCTACTACAACTGAGGCACCACTACCGAGGCACCTACACACTGAGGCGCCCACCACTACCGAGGCACCTACTACAACTGAGGCGCCCACCACTACCGAGGCACCTACTACAACTGAGGCGCCCACCACTACCGAGGCACCTACTACAACTGAGGCGCCCACCACTACCGAGGCACCTACTACAACTGAGGCGCCCACCACTACCGAGGCACCTACTACAACTGAGGCGCCCACCACTACCGAGGCACCTACTACAACTGAGGCGCCCACCACTACCGAGGCACCTACTACAACTGAGGCGCCCACCACTACCGAGGCACCTACTACAACTGAGGCGCCCACCACTACCGAGGCACCTACTACAACTGAGGCGCCCACCACTACCGAGGCACCTACTACAACTGAGGCGCCCACCACTACCGAGGCACCTACTACAACTGAGGCGCCCACCACTACCGAGGCACCTACTACAACTGAGGCGCCCACCACTACCGAGGCACCTACTACAACTGAGGCGCCCACCACTACCGAGGCACCTACTACAACTGAGGCGCCCACCACTACCGAGGCACCTACTACAACTGAGGCGCCCACCACTACCGAGGCACCTACTACAACTGAGGCGCCCACCACTACCGAGGCACCTACTACAACTGAGGCGCCCACCACTACCGAGGCACCTACTACAACTGAGGCGCCCACCACTACCGAGGCACCTACTACAACTGAGGCGCCCACCACTACCGAGGCACCTACTACAACTGAGGCGCCCACCACTACCGAGGCACCTACTACAACTGAGGCGCCCACCCCAGCGCCTCTTCCCACGATCAGTCCGTCATGCACCTTTGCTCCCATATGTATAGGCACTGAAGATAAACTCCCTATTCCGTGCGAAGGTTATTGCAAGAAGTATGTGCAATGTCGACGGGACGGGAGCTTCGAAATTGAACAATGCAGTTTTTTGTGGCCTACGTTCGATGCCGAAAAACGTGAATGTAAATTTTGGGGAACATGCCTTGTAGAATGAAGATGTTTTGTCCGCGGAAATGTACAAGCAAATAAAGAGATCAGCCTGAAGTTTGTTTTGCCCTCTTCTTGCCGTACACTGGCCGGAGTCATTGTCCTCTCCCGTGGCCCTGGCCTAGAATCCTTCATGGGGCCGCCTATATTTAGCGAGGTTGAGCAGTGTTGTTATAAATAAATAAAAAGCGACAGCGGTAGCGGTGAGTGGACTGAGGGGCGGCGATGTTGTTTTGCCCCCCGCGAGGACGCCGCACCGCCGTCATCACAACACGCTTGGGTGGTGGTGGTGGTGGGTTGGGATTGCGACATGGAATGGCCACGCTCCGCCATGCTCATGGGCAAGATAGGGTCAGGAAGGGTCGGAGGGCGGAGGGCAGAGGACCGGAGGGCGGAGGGCCGGTTGGTGCAGCAGAGGGCCGCAACCGCCGCGACCGATTAAAAGGGACGTCTACCGCGGTCCACACCGCCAAATAACGACGCACCAATCAATCGCCGCGACGAGCGAGTGAGAATAGCTGCAAATCTGCAAACCAGGGAGAAGCGCCGTGAGTCATCTCTGACGCTGCGGACGGAGGGGGCCGGAGGGGACGGGGAGGATGTCTGTGGCGGTGGGCGGAGGCTCTGATGCTCGCCGGCTGCTGCCACCGGCTGCCTTGTGCTGAACCCTCTCGAACCCCGCGCGCGCGGCCAGCACGGGGGCGGAGGAGAAGAGAGGCCGGGGGGGGGGGGGGGGGGGGCCCTTCGTGCACATATTTCCCGGCCCGTGAGGCGAGGCGAGGCAGTCACGGCCGAGACACGCAAGAGGGAAGCGGCGGTTTCCCCGAGAACTTTCCGAAGGGTCCGGATAAAACCAACACAACTTTTCCAAGATGCCGGGTGGTCGTCCAGTGTGGCAGGTGAGCAGTTTAGAGATAAGGGTCTGTGCAGAAGAGAAACAGAATTTGGGGTGATGCTGAGGAAAATCCGAGAAAACACACGTTTTGCAGTAGTCGGCAGTTGTGCCCGAGGGGTGCACAACTCTGCCCCAGAGTATACACTGATTGCATTGTGTCGATTGTTGCGAAGGAGAGTCGAGTTTTGAGGAAAAGTGTCACTTCTGGCCTCCTGATACGAGCAAATGAAGCGAATATGGACCGTGTGTGGAAGAGTTCAGCAGCCTCTGGTGTGCAAAAGATAGTGCATTAGCATGAAAGAAGTGCGTTAGGTTAGCACCCAAGATGAGCTGAGAGCGGTTATTGGGACGAGAGTTTCCTCGTGCTGTCCTCTATCCATTTCGTACGTCGGGGTGGGCCGACTGGAAGCTTGGACGGCTTGAACCCCCACCGGCGGCGGTGGCAGCGGCAGCAGCGGCAGCAGCGGTAGCAGCGGAGCGTCAGCGGCTCCTCTCGTCGCCCACGCGGTCGCGCCGCGGTGTCAAAATAGAATCTGCTTTCTCGTTTCGCAAAGCGGAAATGACGAGAGTGTGGCAAGGGACCGTTCAAAAGGGGGCTACGCTGGTAATTTGGACGCGAAAGATCGGCGCGGGGAAGTGCGGGGAACCGTCCGTGGGAATCGAATCCACCAGGCCTGCAGCGCCTTGCAGTCTCGGGGAGACTCAGGCCCGCGCCAACCACAGTCTGCTCCAGCAACAACGTCCGCACCCTGCAAAGGATTCGAAGAAAGGTCACGTGGTTTGTGAACGCTCCGCAAGCGGACTCTGCTCTTGTCGGCTCTGCCATATAAACATATCGTGCAGAGCGCTGAGACCGGGAGGCGGGAGGGGACTCTACTGCCCCTACTCGGTGGCGGGCAGTGTTTGACAGGCTCGCCGGCCGCCCGCAATAGCCCGCCACGGCGAGCAGCGTAAACAGCGCCGCGGTGGCCAAGCTGACGTGACGACCGGCGCGAACTCTGCAAACAAACCCACGCTTGTGCCGAAATGAAGCAGTCCACCCCACTCCGTATTGGTCGCATCGCATCGCCTCTAGCGGCAGGCGCCTGCGGCGGCAGGGTAGGCCAGCCGAACACACCCGTGCGCAGCGGGCTTGCCTACGTCGACCTTTGCAGGCGCCATGCAGACGGCGCAAACCGGGCAAACGAAACGGTGGTGCGATGCAGCATCGCCTGCAAACGGGGTGTGCTGCCACTGCTTACTGTTTTGGCTTCGCAAGTGTCGCCTGTGTTCCTCCCCCATTGCCAGCCTGGAGAACTCACCCAAGTCCGCTTACAATCATCGAAATGGTCACGAAACTGGCCGCGAATAGGGAGAGAACTTCTCCAAGCGATGCTGCCGCTGCTATCTCGCAAGGCCATGCAATTCTGTGCCGTGCACAGGCCGTGCGCAGGCCATGCCCACCTGGCCCGCCGCCAGAAGGCCCAGCCGAGGGCGGCTTGTTGTCTCGCCGCGGACTATTTCAGGAGGTGGCGACCCCTGGTGGTGCGCTACGCGGTGACTCACGGCGCACGGCACACACAGAGGAAATGCCCCGCCCCCGCCCCGCATCCCCCGCATGCTGATTGCCGTCACTAAACGCCGTCCGGTCTGCTGCCGCCTGTTGCAGGTTGCCGGCAAGCGCATCCCGGAGGAGGAGATCGAGGCTCAGCAGTGGATAGAGCAAGTCATCCAGGAGAGGTTCCCCCCCGGAGGTAAGCATGCAACATGCAGTCCCACCCTGGAAACATTAGACAACCAAATAATAATCAGAAAAACAGCAGAAAAGAAATGAGGAAAAAATCAGGAAAAAGATATCAAATTTTTCTATCAATTTTTATTTTAAATTTTGAAACGCCTGAATACCGAGTGAGGCACCCCTCACTGCGGCCCAGTCCCGTTCCCCTTGGCACCGCGGCACTCTGACGCCCGTACCCTACTGATGGTTGCAGTGCCGTACGAGACCGCCCTCCGCGACGGCATAATCCTCTGCAAGCTGATGAACAGGCTGCAGCCGGGCCTCATCACCAGGATCAACACCTCTGGCGGTGACTACAAGATGATGGACAACCTGGGCCAGTGAGTATCGGCCGGTATCTGAGAAGAACACCCCCGTTCCCGACTTCGGTCCCGGACCCGGTCTCTGGGGACCCCGGGGGACCCCTCTTGGCAGAGAGGTAGTACATCTCTATGTGCAGGTTCCAGAAGGCGTGCACCAAGTACGGCGTCCCTGACGTCGACCTCTTCCAGGCCGTGGACCTGTGGGAGTGCAAGGACATCGCGGGGGTGACACGCACCATCTACGCGCTCGCCCGCACGGTGAGCATGGCAAGGGGGGGAGACCGGAGGAGACCAAGGCCCTTAGGCGGGCCTTGAGTTGATAACATGCCTTTTGAAGGGCACGGGGCACAGCAGGGAGTCAGGCCACCCTGTCGCTACCCCACGCGGTCTTCATATCTGCGGTCAAAAGTATTGTTAACGTACTATTCCGGTCGGTACCCCGTGCGTGGGGTAGCAACCGGAATGCTTCTAGCAGCATGGCTCCTAACTAAACGCCGCCTGGTCTGCTCCTGTACCGCAGTGCTACAAGCACCCCGAGTGGCGCGGCCCCTGGCTGGGCCCCCGGCCCGCCGAGGAGAACCGGCGTGACTTCAGCGAGGAGACGTTGCGGGCTGGAGAAGCCATCATCGGTCTGCAAGCCGGCCAGAACAAAGGCGCCACGCAGGCTGGCCAGAGCTTCGGCGCCACCCGCAAGATCCTGCTCGGCAAGTGAGCGCCCGTGTCGCGAGCCTGTTCTCCCGATATCCTTCGCACTCTCGAATGCAATCGGTTCTCCGTTGCTGATCGATATCGCCCTTTTCTAGAACCCAGTTCTAATTTCTTGTTATTTTTGTACTTGACGTTTGTTAATAATTAAGCTTTAGCTTTAAGATGTGAATACAGAACGCATTTTAGAAATAAGAGGAACAATTTATTTTGTAACAAGTGCAGGAAGTTTGTTTTATTCAAAACTACACTTTCATACCATCATTAGTACACAAAGTAAAACATCACAAGGACACAGCTGTAGTATACTTTTATTTTATAGTCATTCAATATGGTGGATGAAGCTGAGTGAAATGAACAAAAACCCAGGTTCTAGTTGACATATTTTTATAATAAAAAATAAAACAATGCATGCACATGCATACCATTCTTTGCATATACATCTTGTATCATCACTACATATAAACAAAATAGGCTGGGGAAATCAATACAAATTAAGGTGCCACCAACAAATTTAAAAGAATCATGACTTAAATGAAAGAAGGAACTTAACTTTGCCTAAGTGAGATGAAAATAGTATTCTTCATTTAATTTTACCTTACACTATTATTATCATTGCCTCTGTCTCATCGATGGTCTGATTTAATGTTAAATAGTAATTATAAGTCACATTATCTAAGAACCTATCCTATAAGAGGTAGGCCAACAAAAGGATACTTAAATGTAATGTACTGTACACAGCACACAGCACAGTACATTGGCAATCACCCAATGTAATGCACAAAAATCACAATGTCTGCATAAAATACAGCACTCTTCTATACAACTAACTTTTAAACAAATAACTTTTTAAAAAATTGGGAAAGGAAAAAATTATGGTTAATCTAGATAATTTAACTGAATTTTGACAGTTCATAATTTTCTTCAACTTGAGCCATTTGCCCACAACATTGCACTATCAATATCCATGGTTGACGTTTTTACAAGAGCACACTGAAACAAAGCACTATAAGTGAATAAATTCATCATCAAACATTCAAAAACCTAGTGATATGAATGTAACACACATCCAAATCAAATCTCAAAATTTAAAGCACCACAACATAACTGAACTAGATAATAATGAAAGACTGCACAGAAAACAATTTCCTGTAGTCAGAGTACTGTAATATTAGCACAATACCAAATAAATACTTCTAGATACTTTCCTGGGACAGCAGACTAAATAAAAACTACCACGGGTGCAAAATGGCAAAACACATTTTCAATTTTTTTTTCAACTGTTTCCTATGAGGTCCCAGAGATGCTGAAGCTAAAACATAACTGGAACTTAACAGGGCTCTGACCTTTACAAAGGATGGCACAAACTCAAAATTAAAAAAAATGGGGGGAAAAATTGGAGAGATGGACAAAACAGTACGCACAGCTTAACATAAAGGTGGTGAGAGATCATGATTAAATGGTAACACAATATTCCTGTTTTTGGACGGAGAGCAGATTGCCTGAGAATCTTTTCTTTTTAGCAAATGTCAAACAACTACACATAAAGAAGATAGGAGGCAACATTTATCATAAAGTAACTGCTCTCCATGTTTGACAGAAAAGATTAAAAACAATGACAAAAACATGACAAAAAGTATCATAGACAATTCCATGTGTCTTCAAACACTGTCATCTAAATAGGGGGGGGAGAAAGACAATATTAGTTACCCATGAAATTCGTAATTGAAAAGTTTTCAAAACCAGACAAGAAATCTCTGCTATATCCTTACCATGGTACCACCACTTTGTCTTCTTAGGATTCTTGTTGCAAGTTTTAACATATAAGGAATTGTCTACAGGTCTTTTCTGCAAAAAGAAAGAAGTTCATTGTTCAGTTGTGTCAATGATCTATCATAATAAAGATAAGAAAAGATATACCTTACCTTATCTTTACAACTACTGAGCATTGACATGATGGAGAGGCAGACACTTTGCACACTATGAGCGGGTGACCAGTCTTCAGTCAAAATGGAGAGGCAAATGTGGCCATTACTATAAATATGTGGGTGTACAGGAATGTGATTTCCTACAAACATCACCTGCAAATGTTAAAAGAAGAAAAAGAGGTGAATGTACTGCTGTCAAGCACAGATGAAATGATGTACCAGGTGTCCAGGAGAATACAGTGCAGTAGAATGGCCTATAAACAACACCTTACAGACAAAAAAAAAAAATTAAAAAAAATAGACCTATATAAAGTAGTGCTGATAAAAGTGAGGCTCTGTTACGCAAACCTGCTCAAATGCGCTGTCTCTGGACACCCAGTACATGATATGCATAGTAGGTAAGTTGAACAATTATAACTCACTTGAGGTGCGTCAAAAGGATATTTACTGTTGAATTTAAAATTAAGTTGAAACTGCTCTCCCTCATATAATGTATCCTCGGCTCCTTGCAGCTCCACAGTCCAACTGCAAAAAGGAAATTTTTTGGAAATTATAAATAAAAACGAATCACAATTAGCTTCGTACACAACAAAATTGAAAATTATGTAGTGCTAACTCTTGAAGATTTTGGCTTGTAACTTCTGCATCAATGGAGAGTCCAGGAGGAGGATCTGTCACAAACGCCATCAATTCCTTCTGAAGTCTTCTCTGTAAAACAAACAGGTAAAGTGTCAGTGCCAGTTGTCACACACTATTTCCATCTATCAATAAAGGATGCTCAAACAACACAAATTATATTCTTCCACATGCAGACATGAAAAGAAGACATCGGTTCTATCCAATTCACAATTTCAGAACGGTAATTTTACAGAGTCCATGCAGCAGGGTCGACATTACCAGCCAGCCCTCTATTATTAATCAGACGAGATTGCAGTGTGGTCTATGAACGAAAACACAGCCGTGACAACACCGCAACGGGAGCCGGGAGCCTTGCACGGACCAGCCCTACTGCCCCCCAACTGCTACTGCTACAGGAGACACTGACCTCCCAGCGCATGCAGTCCTGGCTGGAGGGCTTCGAGGACACCGCGATGGCGACGGCCCCCGCGGGTGGCGATGAGGCACTGGTGGCCGCCACTGCCGCCGCCGCCGCTGACGACCCGGAGGTCGAGGCGGAGGACGAGCTACCGATGGGTCCAGCTCGGGCCAGCATGGCAGTGACCTGCTCCATCGTGGACCCGGTTGAGGGGTGGAGTAGGGGTGTGTGCCCCTTGGTGCCACTTGGCCTGGATCCAGAAAGGGCACCGTTCACTGCAAAAAGGACGTAATGCCACACCGTCACCGCTGCTGCAGCTGCTGCACATTTCGACCTGCCCCGGCCCGCCGCGCGCCTATTCGCCCGCATGCCCAAGGTCAGGCCTGGAGCTGGACATGAGTAAGTCGGGTCTGGTCCCGTCCTGTCTTGAGCTCGGAGCTCCTCTCTGCCCACACGCCGCCCCCGTCCCGTCAATGGCCCTCAGCAGGGTGGCCAGAGGGCACCGGCGAACGAAGGGAGAGGAGAGGAGGGCAGGTGAGAACGAAACTGGATTACAGCCACGACATGATCCCATTAGAAGATTGACGTCACTTGAAAATGGAAAAGAGAAAAGGCGAGTGAGCTCACTCTCCCCTAAAGAGGGAAGTGCAAACCGGCCCAGCTCCTAAAAGTGTCTGTAAAATGTGGCCCGGAAAGAATCGAAGGCAAAGAAGCCTGCAGCGCGCGATAGCCTTGAGGCGACTCAGCCCCGCACGGCGCCGGGCCGGCCCGGGAGGGCCGGGAGGCCGGGCCCGTGGTCCTCAGCCTCCACCATCGATCTGCTCCCCTCTCCCTCCCTCCCCGGCCCTGCTGCCTGGACCAACGTTGTCGGGTCAGTGTGCAACCAAACTGACTTCTGGGACAGAAGCAGGCCACTGCGTGTACAGTGCACTTAGACTGCGGGTTAGCAAGTCGTTGGTACAGTCCACGTGCGGTCGGCCCTGGTGGCCCTGGCCCACCGCATACCTCGTCAGCTGTGCGCCCTGTGCGCCAAGCGGCGGTGGAGAAGGGACGGGGCCCGCAGGGACTTCCCCGCCATACCGCCGTAGCGTCCCGGTGGCGGCATTCGCAGCGGTACCGGTGCCGCAGGTGCCGCGCCGCCCGAGACGCCTGGCGGCCCCGGCCCGCCGCGGCCCCGCCGAGACCCCACGCCGGCCAAGAGATGCAAGGTCAAGTGGTCAAGGTGAACATGAGCCCCTCGGGCGTCGGGGGTGGTGGGGCCGCAGCCCTCCCCTCGAGTCGATTGGCCGTACAGCACACGTCAACGCCGCCACGCCCCCCACGAGACTCGCATGACGTCACCGCGATATCAACGTCCGCCGCGCCTCTAGCCGGCCCTATTGACCACCAAAAAGCACAGCCGTCATGTGGACAGCCGCTAAACTGGGTCATTCAATGGCGTGGAGGTAGGCTGGGGACGGGGGCGGGGGCGGCGCGTGGGCCCCGCACCTGTTCCCGACCCCGACCGCCAGCATTGTCATCTCCCCCAGTGCGCGCCAACCCTCAACAACTTCCTGCTCCCGCCACCCCCACTGCAAACCAGTCTTCATTAAGCCCCCCTCCCCTCCTTACCACACGGCGTTCTCCTGTATCCAACCAAGTCGTGCAGTCGGTCCGAAACGGCAAGCGTTTAACGGCGGGAAGTGACTGGTTGCCTCTGACCTCTGCTGCCACTGCCGCTGTCCCCACCCTCACGGCCCTCACTCAGGGCGCGCCGCACAGGTGCGCGTGCGTGGCCGCTGCAGCTGCGGCCGGGCCGGGCCAGGCCGGGGTGAGCACGAGCACGCAGCAGCGCACGCGGCGCGCACGCGGCAAAGCCTTGCAGCTGCCGAGGCGTTGCGAGGGCCTTGCGGCCTGGTTGCGACTGAGCAGGCGCCAGCACCCGCACCACGCCACACAGAGGTAGAGGCAGCAGCGGCAGCAGAGGCAGAGGGGGGGCCGTCGCCTCCCCTCCCCGCGGGCAGCCCGCGCAGCGCACCACCACCCCTTCGCGACCGTCGCGACCGCGACTCGCGCCTCCGCCCCGGCCGTCCGCGGCACAGGGGCACAGGACGCATGCGCGGTCGCGGCATGCCTAGACCTAGAGCTAGAGCACTGCCGACTGCCGGTCACAGCGCAGAGTAGCGGCCGCGGCAGCGGCGGGGTCACCTTATGCGGAGCATACAAGTTGCATCGCGGTGCAAGCACTCGGGAAATCTCCGGAAATATAAATCTTATAGCCGCTAAAGATACTGACTGGCGTGGCCAGTGGGATGGGGTGTTGGTGGAGCTGGTGACCAACCCAACCATCCCTTACCACAAGCACCAGTCACCTTGGACTCACTATCAGATGCTGCCGCCAAGGCCACCACTGACCAGCTCTGATAGTAATATAGGACCTCAAACAATAGGGGACATTATTCAGCAAAAAGCAGACAGTCAAACAGAGAACTCGAACAACACCCTCAGATTGCCTGTGCTATCACTACATAAATCCCACATAAAAATGAAGTACAAAATTTAGTAGTTAAGCAACTCCTTTTTTACTACATTGCAATTCAAATATACATAGGAAAAGGTTGATGGAGCATCCTCAGTGATAGACTGCAAGTAAATTATACAATTTCAGTCACACTATTGTGACTGAATTATCTGCTCGTCAGACTACGCCAGACTAAACAAAATACAATAGCACGTAATTGAAGTTCACCACCGACATGCACTTTTTGAACTATTTTTAAATACAAATATCAAGCACAATTAATCATGGCTGGATTGAGGATAAATGATGAGAATAGCAAGTAAATATATTCTATTAGTTTGAATGGAGTTTCCAATACATAAAGACAATGAAATAAATGAAACACAAACATCAATAAGAAACTAAAATGCCTGTGCGTGTTGTGCTGCTAGATGAAATTTTATAGAAACATCAGCATTTTCCTCCGTATAAGAAATTATGGTGTTCAAACTAATTTACACCTCCAGGAGGCTAAAATTAAAGTGAATTGTCAACAGACTTTCTAGCTACAAAGTGACAGTTCAAACTGTCAAGATCGAGAACATCACACGATAAGAGCATCTGTCACTGTTGTCATTATTACAAATTGACGGGCAGGATGACAAATAATTTCGACTGACCTAAAACAATGTAATAAAAAGGCAAAAGCCCAGAGCAAATACACCATTGTCAATACCATAACCACACGAGAAGTTTATTTTGTTGACAGGTTGTCATGAACAAAAAGAGATTTAGATGAAATCTTTGTGGTCGTTCCCGGACGATAAACGAAAGAGGGATTCCCTCCAACGGTTACAAACTCTGAGATTTACCTCTCCTGGGAAACGAATGCCGTCTGCCAATCTAGAGAACGCCATCGACGCCATACTGGATTCTGGGGACCAAGTGCTTCTTGCTTCTTCTTCTTGTCAACCCCTATTTTCACCGCTTGTCTTGTGATCAGTAACTGACTTTCCAAAACAAGACTGCAAGGAGGCTGCGCCTCGTAGTCGGTTTCCCCCACCACATCGACCGCACCAGGCCCGCCCTCCTTCCCCAACCAAATCAACTGCCTCACCCCCACCGCGTACGGGGTGTTTCTAAAATATGAGTACAGTTTTGACATAACTATGAAAATAAATTGACGAGGGCGGGGCCTAAATGTGAAAAAGTAGTTAGCAACTCCAGAATGTAATGTGAG
Organism: Odontothrips loti; assembly: GCA_038380765.1. Taxonomy (NCBI): domain Eukaryota; kingdom Metazoa; phylum Arthropoda; class Insecta; order Thysanoptera; family Thripidae; genus Odontothrips; species Odontothrips loti. The sequence continues at coordinate 20,021,988 of CM076245.1, forward strand.
ACGAAAAGAACTAAGTGTAAATCTTTAAAATAGGGTTAGGGGATGGAAAAGACGTCTGCTTCTAGCCTCGCGCAGAGTGCACGATGATTGACGTAGTCTCGCCGCCAGCTCCAGCATTCAAAATCCCAGTGGCGCGAAGGAGACATACCCCGTGCGGGGGGGGGGGGGGAGGAACTAGATAAGGAAGGGTGGGGAAGGTGGTGGGGAGAGCCGACTTACAAGCGCCCCATAGGCGCTGCAACCGCACGAGAGTGTGCGTTCTTACTGGTTTAGATTGAATGCCACCTACATCGCCAATAGGACCTTGCACCTAACCAACACCATGTATTGTCTGCAGTGGCTTATTCCTGTTTTACTCATTCCCAAACCATTAAATCCAGCGCTTCTCAATACCCATGTTATGTTCATGCTCCTTTATATGGTGAGCTTCTTCCTAGAGCGCAAACCGTGTTCCATCTGCAGTCTCATATTTGTAGCAGCAGTGTTTCTGATTTGCTACAGTGGATTTGGCAACTGCATCTTATGGAACAACATGTGTGATGCAAACCGTTGTGAGAATGGATGAATCATCTGTAGTTTTCCTATAATTGTTGCTGCCATAGCACTCACATTTAGATCAAGAAAAACAACCTGGATAGACTTCGATGCTATGTTCAACAATGAACTTCCTTTTTTTAAATATTTGAGATAAAATAGAAGTATGACAGTTATTATTAGTATTTATTTGTTTTAGGTTTTGTTATTTTAATTTTAGCAAGCAATTTATCTTAATAAACAGTTGAGTTGAAGTAGCTAAGAATGCTACTACTCTTGACTTCCTATGATTGAGATCAAAAATGTTTGTATATGTGGATAGGTTTAATCTTTTGCCTGCATTAAATGTATCCTGTACTTTCTTGATTGATATTTGATATCAGAACCCTCTGTCAAAACTTCAAATGCTAATACATAAGAGAGCTTTGAAATTTTGTCAAAGTTAGCGATTGTCTCAATGATTCTTGTCATTACTGTCTACTTAAGGACTAATTTAAAATTATTATTGTAGTCTATAGTGTACTAAGTCATTATTCTTTGATTTATGTAAGTGCCAGGTGTTTATTTTTTCCTTCTATTGAACTGACTTTTGTTATGAAATATGTAATGTCCAAATAATAGCACTAGTTATAGTTACATTTTGTAAAAATGAAAAGAAGTCTTAAAACTATTGATTAGTATACTAATGATCAGAATTCAATTTACAATCAGTCTTTGGACAGGTAAATCAACCCATATAAATTGATGGGTTGGATAGGTGTGTGTTAGTACATCTTTCCTCCATTCCTCATTCCAGGAGTGTGAATGAACTTCTTTGTTCTGTCGTGAAGTTCCTGCCAATTTTCATCATTTGAGATCTTATAATTCCTGATATTTCTATGTTTGACCTTCTAAGACTACCATTGATACTGATGTTAAATACAAAATTAAACTTTTTTTGTTTTGTTCTGTTTTCTTAACTGTCTCTAGGCACTCAAGGGCATGGTATTTCATACCTACTTTTTCTCATTTAGATCACCGTAGTTGCTATTTCCCATTTTCACTTAATGCTGTATTGTACATTAACATTTTGCTCAAGCCTAGACTTCCTTTCCACAGGGACTAAGAGCACACATATCTTTGTTTTTTCTTGACCGTCTAAAATTCTTCATTTTTGTCTATGCCAGTAGTAACACCAAGTTGGTACTCAAATGTTCTTAAAGTACATTTTCATACGAGAAATTAGAGGAGGTTTTGTGTATTTGACTTTGAATGCAACATACATCCAACGCCAGTATGTCTTGGACTTCTGTTTAAGATTTTTATACCTTTACTATAATTCCTGTTTTCCAAATGCTAAGCTCATTTTCCTACTTGACTTACTTATTATAAAAGACGATCAATGCCTCTCACCACCTTCATGTGCTTCCAGACATTGTTGTGTGTGACACCCAGGTCTCTTTACTTATGCACCTAATGTTTTATTGTTTTAGTGCCAAGATAAAAAAGAGATTCATATTGGTATAAATGTTGTTTTATTTATTATAGAAGTAAAAGAAAATGTTATTGTGTTCCAAATAAGTGGAAAGTGATGAGGTACTGCATTTAACCAATCAATTTACTGTGTAAATTGTTTAAGGCTGAAGCTCAATCATCTGTATATAAATGAGGAATGTCAAAAGTTATCAATCATCGAGTAGGCTTAATTGTAGCTTTGTTTCTTTTTTATTTTCTGCGTTCTTTTCAGATATCTGTAATGGGCTGTGATATTTGCTATCCAAAATTTGAAGCAATGATGAAGGGAAGGCTTGTGTTCCTTAGCGAACTTGTTGATTTATATTCAGCGTATGTATCTACTGTAAAGGAGAAATACAATTAATAAATTCAGTTAAAATTGATGTATTCTGATCGTCTTTTTAAGAATATCTCCTCCCCTCGCCCTGTTCTCTCCTCACTCACAAAGCTGGTGGATAACAAATCTATGTCGACGATGTGGTGGCTCCCACCCATCCCAGCTCGGTTTACGAACAAGCGGGAACCAGGCCTACCGCTAGAAGTTGAATTTGAAATTCGCGGGGATCTCGAAAGAGTCTGTGTGCCCGCTCGTCATCTGTCCTTGTCGGTCGCCATCTTGCCTTGGCGACCTTTCCCACAGAAGAGGGTAGAACTTGGAGAAGTGATCATGTCTCCAAACATGGCAAAACTTCCTCTCATGCGTCACATTGTCGTAAGTCAGATTTGCACTGTTGTTTTGAAGCCCAAAATTGCCAGTTTCTTCCACCCCTATCTTTTAATGAGTGTCACTTTCATGTGACCCGACCATTTCAAGAGCTGTCGTCTGCAACCAGTAGTTTTCCTCTTGAAGAATTGAGTCAAGCTTTGTATAATCTAGGTTGATTTATTTTCATTTATCTTTCAGACGCTTGATTTACTTATGTTGACAGTCACTCTTATTCAACTTCTCCTTCAGTTATCTTGTACGACTCTAACCTCTCCATTTGGTACCCATTAGAGAACACTTCCCATTCACATTGCACTTCAAAATATGGGCTGTAGACATTTTTTCACAAGATCTGCTTTTGGTTTCTAGAACCGTGGCTTCGCATCTGCAGCTGCCAGGGCACTCGAATCTGAACTTCCTATTGAGTCAAGCGTTTTGGCAAACAAAGTTCAGGTCCTGAGTATTGAAAGTCAGTCGCCTATTGTTCGTGTGTCTGTTCAAATTAAGTAAGTACTATTTTTGTAAGTTAGTGATTGGAAGTGCTTTGGTTCATTATGTCATTTGTACATTTTTTTTCTAGGGCGGGCTCACGTTACGAAACTGCCGAAAACCTTGGTGTCTCCCATGTTTTACGAGCTGCGTGTGGCTTGGCAACAAGTTCTGCATCTGCATTTGCAGTAACCCGTATCATTCAGGAAAGGGGTGCAAATTTATATGCTGTGAACGACCGTGACTCTATTTCCTACACTTTGGAATGTAATCTGCAAGCTCTGTGTGTATCGTTTGTTGAAGGTCTTACTCTCTCCTAGGAATGCCTATAATATTCTATTACCATTACGCTTTGTGGATGTTTCAGGGAGCCCTGTTTGAAGGTGCTAAATGCTGTGGCATCCCAGCAGCTGTTTAAGCCATGGGAAGTGGCTGATAATATTCCAAGGTTGAAGTATGAACTTGCTCTAGTGCCCCCACAGGTATGAATGGCTTTATAACTTTCGGAAAGCCAAGAAACAGCTCCATGTTTTTGTTTCAGTATTTCTTATTATCGAAATGAATACATATTTTCCCTTTCGATTCCTAGGCTAGGGTCATCGACATGCTCCATGGTGCTGCATTCCGCACTGGTCTTGGTAACTCGCTCTTCATCCCTAAGTACCTTCTTGGCAGCCAGGGACCTGAGACAGTAGGTATCTGCTCCAAAGTTGATTCATGTTTCTTTTCCATATGAGATTCTGATAACTTTGTTTCTTGTTATAGCTTCAGCATTTTGTATCAAATACTTTCTTGGGTAACCGTACCGTGGTTTCTACAACAGGCATAAGCCACAATGCAGCCAAGATCTTTGCTGAAAGATTAGGCTTCTCTGAGGGCACTGGTCTGGAAACTTCATCTCAGTACTATGGAGGAGAGCTCCGCAAACGCGGCAAAGGATTGACTCACATTGCCATTGCTACTCAGGGAGCTGGGTAAGGAAATAGTGTCTGACTGGCAAATACAAAACCTAGTAATAAAATCTAATTTACTATTCTTCCTTTATCAGCATCAACCAAAAGGAAGCTCTTGCGTTTGGTGTCCTTCAACAAGCGCTTGGAACTGGGCCCAGTGTGAAGTATGGCATCAATGCTGGATCCACATTGGCTAAGGCTGTAACTGATGCTGCAGCAGGTCAAACAGCCACTGCATCTGCCCTTAATGTTTCTCACCAAGACGCTGGACTATTTGGAGTTGTTCTTGCCTGTGAGCCCCGAGTGGCCGGCAAGGTTTGTTTATGTGTTCAATAGGTTTGACTCAATTTATTCTTACTGGTGTTTAATACTCCACTTGTGATTTGCAGGTGACTGAGGCAGCTGTCAAGACTCTGCGCTCTGGAGTGACAGAGGAGGCTATTAAGGGAGGCAAAGCTAAATTGAAGGCTGCAATCCTTGGTGCTGCAGATAGTGCCTCAACTGTGACCCATGACATTGGTCAGCAAGCCCTTCTTACAGGATCAGCTCAGTCTGCTTCTGCTTTAGCATCTGCTGTAGACTCACTCAGCTCTAGCGATGTGAACAATGTAAGTCATGAAGTTTTAAAGCTTCCTCCAAATTTAGAAAGATGTGGTGACCTAACGATGTTTCTCAACACTCTTACAGGCTGCGAGGAAAGTAGCCAGTGGTAAGCTTTCCATTGCTGCTCTGGGTGACATCTCTAATGTACCGTACCTGGATCAGCTTAAGTAAATAAATTATGTAAAGTGTTAAAGTCATGTTAATATTTGTAAATTGTATGTACATCTTGTGCTGAAAATCAAGCCTCGAGCTACCACAATAAGCCAATATTTGTTAAACTGTATTGCAGCTCCTAGTTGTCTGCTTTCTTCAAATGTTCTTGCACCATCTTAATAAAACATTGTCCCATTTTACTTGTATTTGTTGACACTATCCCCTCTACCTTGCTTCTAATCTCCAATTGGCCGTGTCAGAATGTAAGATAGTGGAGAAAATGGCTACAATCCATATAACACTGAAAAACAAATCAACTTTATTATGTCGTCAAATTGTGCTTTTCAATATAGGCGCACAGTCTCAATAGAATAAAAGTTATTAGTTATTGTACTTGAGCTGGGAAGAGATTTGCCAACTACTACAGTATCAAATATTGCTCTAAGCGTTTTCAAATCATCCATATATTCAATCTGCAAACAATTGCATACACTTTAGCCAACTGGTACATAAGATATCACAAACATATTTGGTTTACAACCCTTACCTGCGCTTCCACAAGTTCTTTCAGTGCCATGACAGTGCTTGAAACACATTCATCTTTTGAGAGAAGCAACTGCTGATAGTGACTATCCAAAAGAATACCAGCCCACCGCAACAATGCCTGTGCATGTGAAACACTTCTGATCTGGGGTAAGCTCTGAGCAATAAATTGAAGCAGAACTAAGCAATGCGGCAGAGTCAATTTTGATCGAAGGTAGGGTAGGATAATAGCTTCACTACAAGGAGCTCTAATAATAATATCCAGAAGGGATCGCTGAGCAGATGAAAGTTCAACAAGTGTATTTTGACTATCAGTGCTGTCCCTGAAATCAGAAACTCAGTTAAACATGAGATGTCCAATTTCTACTGAAACATACATATAGAAAGACTTACTCTCCATCGATATCCATACACTCATTATTTGTGCCATTTTCCAAATCAAAGTTCACTTCATTGAATGCATCCACTGGTGCATCCAAACAGAAAGTTAAAATGGGCACAAGAGCAGACTCAGGAATATCACGCAAATTTTTAAGAAGCCACATTAGAACAGGGATATTAAGATCTTCAAGAAGGGAAGGAATTAACTTCTCACACAACCTGAAGTGGGCAGAGCAAATTCATTTCAATCTGATTTAACAAAGTGATTTTCACATACACAAATACTCACATGGCTTGTGAATAGCCTTGAGAAATATATTCCTTAACCATCTCTGGACTACTTTGGTCATTTTCCAAACATAAAACTGGAGGAATTTTACCATTGAGTTTCTCTTTGCCTTCCTCCTCATTCCAAATAGCATTCTCCATTACTAATACTTGTTCCACTTCATTTGCCTGCACAAATAAGCAATGTAAAGACACACATTTCCCGTTAAAACCTTTCTCTTCCCAAAACAATTTTTTGCCTCCAATACCTTGGATCTAGACGGCTGCAATGGTTTGTGAGAGCCTATCAAAGCACATAAACGTTCTGTGTCCAATAAGAATGGTACCACGGCCAAGCTATGTCCAACCACGAGCAATAAGTTGTTTCCAATGATCCAAAGGTTTGGGCTAATTGAGAACAATTTATAGTGCTGGCGTGCCTGAACTAACATAAACTGAGTGTTAATTACAGCAAGTACTGCTCCTGTAACAAATGAATCAGGATTTGTTCTTAAAAATCTGAGGGTTGCAGACAGTAAAACCAAATTTGCTGAATGTATTGCCACTGATACCTTCATCACTAGGGTCTGCTCCATAAATAGCTAAATGGTTATTTGACATTTGAGTCATAGCCACAACATGTTTTGTACTAACAGCTTTAACTGCGAACAAGGCACACCCAACACCATCTTCTGATGAGGTGTTCTTTGTCAAAGGTAGCGAAAAAAGCTGTCCATCATTCCCTGTAATATGAGGCAATTTGTATGACTTAATAATTACATAAATTATTTTTGAGATACCAGAGAATTGTAAAAGTATAGATGAGAGCATACATAATGTGAATAGACTGGCTGTTTGGTCTGTCAGCATTACTGTGTGACCAAGAACATTTTTTCCTGAGCGCTCCAGGGACACTGAGAGCAACAAACGATTTTTGCCCCCAACTTCCACAATGTTGAGCACAGTCTGATCCTAGAATTAAAAAAAAAAAAAGAAAATTACATACTAAAATAACAGATTTATTACTGTTATACTTAATATAACACCCATATAAAAACTGCCATGCTGTCTCTTCGCAAACTGTAGTGTGACCCTCCCCAGGGAAGAGCTCGGGCTCCAGAGGTTTGTCTTGTTGAAATACTTAACAAAAAAACAAAAAAAAACTAAAAATATAGTTACCTTGCTGTTGACAGCTACAATAGCAACACAATCAGTATCATCAAATTTGATATAGAAGCATTCTTTGATAGTCACATCAGTGGATAGGGGTCCAGACCATAACTTCTTCCTGTCTGTCAAGGCAATAGAAATGGATATTGCTGCACCATTTTTGAATATGACCACCGGTTCGGTGAGTGAAGTATGGTTTAAAAGAGAATGGATGGATTGATCAAACTGAAAAATGAGTCCAAGTCAAAAAAACATTTTTTTTCACCAAATCACACAAGAAACAAATAAATTGATAATTTTAAAAAAGGTGCAGTGAATACCTTAAGTTTCTTTTCTTTATTTAAGTCAACTTCAGTGTTGTTCCACAATCGAACAATGCTTTGGTTAAAAACGGCAATGTAGCGTTTCCCTGCGTTATCATAAATGACAGGAGCAGAGAGCTTATCTTTGCTACTCCAGCTGCTTGCCTGTTTCTGGTCAGCTAGCTAAGAAAGCAAAAAAATATCAATAAAGATAATAACACGGAAATAGCAAAAGGTAATAACATAGCTACATTTTTGTATTGAAGCATTTTGATAACATATATTTATGATATGAGAAATCAATATCCACAATATCAGAAAAATACGTTGAAGGACATTCAATGATACTATCAGACATTTGTACTAAAATGAAATGAAAACCAACCTTGTAACGAATGACAATATTTTTTCCAAGAGTTACGATAGCACAGCCGGGCACAGAATCAGAGGTTACCCCAATAGGACTTCTATCAATTAAAGGACAAAGAGGGTAGCAGGAACTTAATTTTGCCATCTTGACAAATAAAGGGCCTTCGAGTTGGTCTTCCAAGAGAAACGAATACGATTGAAGGGAAGTATAGCTTAGAATTATATTAACTCTTTCAGACTGCAAGTACACCACATGTTTTGTGTGTGCTGTGGGATCGGAGCTGATTGGTCCCCCCCTCCCCTCTGCCACCCATCAACAACATATGATGGAGCCGGGAGAAATTGAAAACACAAACTTTCGAACTCAGCATCATGTTTTACGTTGCAAGTCGAATGATCAAGACACATTTGTTCAAGCAAGCTGCAAACGAAAATCTCTTGCTCAGTGCTTCTATGCTTCACAGTCACTGTGAGTTTTTTTTTAGAACTTTAGTGCTTCTGGTTCTGTATTAACCTCTAGTTTCGTTGCGATTGTCTTGTCCATTACTTCATTTGATAAGTATTCTCCCATAGATGTGATGCTGATGGAATATGCCAGATCACTGAGAGGAGATCTCATTGTTATCATGCCTTGATAGATGATAGAACTGACAAATCAATTAATAACTATGCTGATGCAGCTCTTATTTTGGCAGCTAGTGCTGGTAAAAGTGGTATGTTACATTTAAAACTGTCACTTAAAAAGATATATTCATCATATGCCAAAAGTAATAATTTTTCTGCACAGATGCTACTAAATGGAAAAGTAACTTACGGAGCAGTAGGCCTGTGCTTGCTGTTGTAAGTAAGATAACTGAGTGTCCAGGTAAATGTGCTGCCCTTGACATTTTTGAACAAGATCTAAAACTGCTTGCTAATGCTGCTGTTGATGAGGGCTGCAATGCAAAATCACAGGGCAATGGTAAATTTGTCCTCAAAACAGCAGGTGATTGCCTTTAAGCTATTAATTATATTAGGTTCATACATTGTTACCTTAATGAGCCTAACTTTGACTTTTTGCTTAACTCATTCAGGTGCTTCTCAGCTCCCAGGCTTTTCATCCAGGGAACAAGCCCAAAGAAGAACAGTGGTAGATATACATCATCAAAATCAAAGTAGTACTGAATCCGTTACTTGGAAGAATCCGTCTCACAGTGTGTCAGTACCAAGAGCAACCAATGCAAGCTTTGCTGCTAATAGATGGCAACCACAGCAAAGTAATTCTTTCACAAATGGAGGGCTCGTTAAAAGTGGGTCTGATGAATTTAGACCTGGTGATAGCACTAGTTATGGAAGGAAAGATCCTGCTTCCACCAACTTTTTTTCACGGAATGCCAACGCTTCCGGTTTGGGAGGATCTAATGGCTCCTCAAGCATCCCAAGAGGTGGAGAAGAAAGGCCAACTTTTAACAACTTGGGATCCAGGTTCATTGCAGATAGAAACAGTATGGGAACCTTTCAAATGGGGAACAACTTTACCAGGGGCGGCCATGAAACCAACCATAGAGGGTAAGTCCAAACAAATACTTTCTCCATATCCTCAAAAAGAAATATCTATGTGCCTCACCATTTTAAAAACTTTTAGTGGGTGGAACAGAAACTCAGCTCACACTGGATCAAGGACCTTTCAAAATGCTGCTGATGAGGAAGGAACATCATCTGTCTCTGCCAACATCTTCAGATCAGCCAGAGATGAGTTGGTGAGTTTCAAAGCGTTGTTTTAAATTGAACTTCCTTTTTTTCTGAACATGCTGGAAGTGTATTACTATGTTTTACGCAGGCTATTCAAAATAAAAAAAAATTTGGTAGCGGGGGAGGAGGTAACAGTAGTAGTTCATATTCTGTGGGAAGAGGTGGAACAAATGTTCAGAAACGCTCATTAGGGACTCGACGAGGTGGAGTACGTGGTCAGTTTGTTCCCCCTATCAAGCCAACTGATGAAGAGTAAGTTTTCAACCATGTACTAACCCCCTTCTCCCCCATCTGTGAGGACCCAAGATTGTAATGAAATTGTGTGTTAAACAGTGACTTTGGAGGAATGTTTGGTGTAAAGCAGCCTGGTATGAATGAAGGAATGGCAGGAGACGGAGAGGAAGTTGATGAGCGACTCAAAAATATTGACCCAAAAATGATTGAAACAATTCGCAATGAAATTATGGACATTGGTTCTCCTGTGGAATGGGATGATATTGCTGGACTTGAATTTGCCAAAACAACGATTCAGGTACTTTTTCTGCTGATGAATGGAATTGAAAATTGTTAACTTAAACATGTGCTGACTATTTGTATGTCTTAGGAAATAGTAGTTTGGCCTCTGCTGAGACCAGACATCTTCACTGGATTAAGGAAACCTCCTAAGGGTCTTCTGTTATTTGGTCCTCCTGGGACTGGAAAAACACTTATTGGTGTGTTAAAAATAATTGAGTGTGGTAGAAATGGCATGTCTGATGGCATTTTAACTAAAATTCATATTTTATTTTTTAGGTAAATGTATCGCTTCACAATCTCAGTCCACATTTTTCAGTATTAGTGCATCATCTTTAACTTCAAAATGGATTGGTGATGGGGAAAAGATGGTTCGTGCCCTTTTTGCTGTTGCTAAGTAAGTATCATGCTGTATCAATTATTGGGAGGTGGGCTGTTGATGTTGATCTACAAATACATGGTGGCTATTTCAGAGTTCATCAGCCATCTGTAGTTTTTATTGATGAAATAGATTCCCTTCTCACCCAGCGAAGTGATACTGAACATGAAAGTTCCAGAAGAATCAAGACTGAGTTTCTTGTTCAGCTGGTAAGTTTTCAGTTACTAGTGGACTGTAAGATCTATTTCTCAATTATGTTTTTACATACTGTAACTATTTCGCATGTTTTGGCAAGGATGGGGCTGGTACTGGAGATGAAGAGCGTATATTGGTTGTGGGAGCTACAAACAGACCTCAAGAACTGGATGAAGCAGCTCGTCGTCGACTAGTGAAAAGGCTCTACATCCCTCTACCTGAGTTTCCGGTGGGTAAAAACATTAATTTAGTCTTCATTGTGAAGTCCATTCAAGCCCAGATCCATCCCATTTCAAGCTGTATGACTGAGCCTCCTCATCAATTGTAACCCCCCCCCCCCCCCTTTCGTAAGGAGGAAAAAAATACTTTGCCTGTTAAATAAACATGACATAACAGTATTAATGTGGCAGCTATAAAATATATTTTTGTGTTTGTTATATGCTTCTGATATTATTGACAGGCAAGAAGACAAATTGTGGAGAGATTAATGTCAAAGGAAAGAAGTGCCTTGAATGATGCTGAAATCAATGATATTGCTTCCCTTACTGATGGGTATTCAGGTGCTGATATGAAAAATCTATGTCAAGAAGCATCTCTTGGACCTATCCGATCTATCTCATTCTCAGCAATGCATCAGATTACAGCAGATCAGGTAAATATTTTTCTCTAAATTTGTGTTAAGAGAGCTGGAGACCATAATGTACATAATGGAACATCTTTCCCAAAGGTACGACCCATAACAGTGGACGATTTTAAATCTGCACTTCAACGAGTAAGGGCCAGTGTTTCTAATAAAGATTTGGAAGCATATGTTCAGTGGGACAAAACTTATGGAATGGGCAGTGGAATGTGATTATTTGTTCACCTTTTACTGCGATACCACTTAATTTTATGATGTATACATGTAAGTGACCTCATCAATTCTTGTCGCTAATTCTGTAGAAGTGTGGTATCAGTTTGCTATAGATGAAATAAATTAATTTATCATAACATTTGCACATGCTCCAAGGTTTTTCCCCCTCTTTCCTTTGCACATCTTCAAATTTTGGAACTGTCTATTACATTTTTGAGAAGTAAAGGTAGAGCAAATAGCTGTACAATTTTGTTTAAATGAGGACAGGATGGCTTTCACTGTACGTAACTGCATATTTAATGACATTAATATCATAAATTTGATCAATCATCTTCATCCATTGCAGTATAAATGGCCTGGTTTCTTCGCTTAAATCTTTTTACTTGAGGACATCCATTATCTGAGATACAAATCAAAATTACTTATAAAAAATAAGAATGTCCTAATGTATCTGAAACAAGACACTTGAAATCTTACCAGGATTAGGAATATCAAGTGATGGTGTTCTTGATTCCACAATAGGGTTATCTTCAGATGGCTCAGAAGTTTTCAATTTATTAACCCCTGAATTATCTTGATTTTCTCCAAATGCTGATTCTAGCTCCAATTCTGCCCCACTGTTTTTGGGTTCAGGTAAGACCATACCAGAGGACATCTTAGGACTTGGTAACTTCATTCCTTGCAAGCTGTGCTTCAAACCATGTGACTCAAGGGAGTCATTTCCACTTTTCTTTGTAACCTCAGATTCATTATCCTGGAAATCAAGATCGATTTACATGTTAAAAAGTACAAACTAAATCCATAGCCCTTGCTGGTTAAAAGAGTTACCACCATTTTACCTCATCTAGAGTCATCCTTTGTGAAGGGTATATGGCAGTTGCAGGGCTGAGCACAGATCCGACATGAGGGACTCTCCCTTCAGCTTTTAAGAGGAGAGCAATTGGATCATCAACCCCAAGGCACTCACATAACGCCATGGTCTGAGGATTCAGCTGGGCATCAGGTTGTCTACTGCTGTTCCCTGTTGATCAAATGAAATTTTTTCATTTAATGTTGTAATGAAATACATTGCCCTAGGGTAAACATACATCTGTCATAGTTGACTTTGTTCAAGTAAGCTTACCAGCATGTTTTGACACATCAAAAGCATCTACTGTGCGACTAAAATTGAGTGGTATTTTAAGATTGTCCGAAAACTTTTGTCGAATAAAGTCGACTTCTTCCTTAGTCGGTGTAAACTTCCACCTATTAAAAATTTATAATTTTTTCAAAATGTGAAATAAATTTTGTCGTCTCCATATGGGTATAATCAATAATTACAACAAACCTTCCATCACAACCTGGTCCAGGCATGTAAGTGTGTGTTTCTTTAACAGATAAAAGATGGTTGGTCAGTGAAAGAATCGAAAGCCATTCTGGATCATATTCTAGAGCAATATCTTTGTCCACGTCATGAGGTATATCTAGAATTTGTAAGAAACGCCTTCTTGGAAGGCATTTATCAAGAGCGAGAAATTTTGTTGTCTCAAATGGAGCATCATCATCATCATCATCCTCATCCTCCTATGAAGTAATGTACAATAATAAGAATCAGTTAAAAAAAACAAACTAGAATACAAACAAGAAGAGAGTGGGATGTTGTAAATTTGACTTACTGGGATGTGGCGAATTAAAGCAGAGAATTTACAATGAAGGTGTGCCGAAAACCAATAAGATGGTTTAAGATGGTGTAGGAGTTCTTCTGCAGGTTCACTGCCAAGACTGTTGCTTTTGATATCCTCTCTTAGTACAAAACAAAAAGGAAGAAAATTTGAAAATCAAAAATCACAACCAGTAAATTTTCATACATAAGCATTTTTTCTAAAGGGAAAAAACTTACTGAAGAAAAGGTTTAAATCTGAGCAGCTGCTGTAAGTTCCCATGGTGATACACACCACGAGGCCAATCATGAGACAAAGCTATATCTAGTTTACCTGAGAGCTGTAAAAGAATTTGTCTCATGAATATTTTTATACATACTAGGAGTGCCATTTATTTCAGTAGGATAATTCTTACCTGTTTTAAACGGAATACCTCCAAGTTACGTATATGGTAAACACTCCTCAACGAATTTTGAGAAAATGGAGCTTTTTCAAAGTGGCCACGTTTGTAGTCTCGTCCTTTATATATACCGGACAAACCAGCAATACGGACTCCAGCAACTTGTATAACACCTGCATAGCCTAAATAATAAATGTTTGGGGCTACCCAACCTCCATATGCTAATTCACTCAGGTAATTAGAAGCTTCATGATTGCCTCCAATAAATATTGTTAAAATTGGAGCTTCCTTTTCCCCTGAATAGTATCTAAAAGCAATGCCAAGAAAAATAGGACGATCATGATTAGGTATTTTAACACATGCCATTCATTTCAACTGATGGGCTCACTTGTAAAATGAACATATGTCTCTGTATTTTGGAGGGACAGCCATACATTCCAAATCCTGACTATTCCTAGTTGACTGGAACAGACAAATCAAAATGGTTTAAGTTAACGAATTAGCTTGATGAATCCAAGACAAATTATTCTTGACTTCTCCAACATCCAGAATGCTTACCTGGAAGTCTCCACAACAAATCAAGAGATCAATATGGGTGCCACCTTTCTGTTCCAAATATGCTATTGTGTCATATATCTTTTCAAGCTCACCGTGAGCACAACCTTCAACAGCAATTTTCATCTTTAAAAGACCGACAACTAGAACTTGATATCTACACGAAATGAAGCGGGTTTCCGTCAGCTAAGGGAGAAAATTTAACATTGCGCACGGATGTGCTTGTTCAGATACAGCACAAAAGTAATTTTAATTCGAAGAATAACAAGAAGCATACATTCAATTTAAAAACCCGACATCGTACGTAACCCGTAAACACAAACCAATGCAGCAGTCAGCGGTGCAGGAGGTAAACACAACACACACACACCCACACCACTGCCCGCCGCCATTCTCCGCCTTCCACCTTCGGTCAAACGTGTTAGGTGTAACGGCCTGATCCTATTAGACAAGGCGCAGAGTTCTTCAATGGCGCGCTGTCTCTAACGTGGTCGCTCTCACTCCAGAGGGTCTGGCCGGGCAGTAAAAACGCAGTAGAATACGATCTATTGAGCACATGCACTAGTTAATCGCCCACCAAGAAAATGTACACAGCAATACAGTGCATTCCTTACTGTCAAGTTCAGGTCTTCCCGCCTTCCTTATTATGTCAGTTTTGTGATAATATGCCTCGCGCCTCGCCCACATCCTCGCCCCGTCTTCATTTCTAACAAGCTTTCGTAGCACAGAGCACCGTGCGAGTGGTTGTGAGTGCGGATGAGATGCCCTCCCTCAGCCCGGCGCCCCCACGGGGACCATGGGGCACGCGGGGCTGCGGGGGGTCACGGGGCGTGGGGGGGGGGGGGGGGAGGCGGTCGAAAACATCAGCTGTTCGACTCAGCAGGGCTCGGCTGCCGGGCCCGGCGGCTCGGCGAGGTGTGGAGCTGGTGGGGCCTAGACGGGCCTAGAGGTGCGGCGCGGCGGCGGCGGGAGGGAGGGCCTTGCGGAGGGCCGCGGGGAGGGGACACGGCGGCGCGGGCCGCGGCCGCAGCAGCAGCAGCAGAGCAAGCGCAGTGGTCGCCGGGCGTTAGAGCCGGTCGGTCGTGTGTCTGCCAGCCTCCTCGATTCGCGGTGCGGTGCGGTGCGGACCCCGTCGCCCCCAAACATTCGCGGACCGTCCTGTCCCGGCCGGCACTGAGCTGCACCCGCCGAGCACCGACTGTAGCGGACCAGTCCGGTTCGGGCCCCAGTGCAGATGAACTTGCCGCTCCAGACCGCGTAGCGACGCGCAGCCACGCGCTCGCGGTTGTTTGTGTGTGTGTGCGTACGTGCGTGCGTGCGTGCCGGGCACGGCATGCTGCGCGTATCGATTGTTCTTTGTGTGGTGTTTACGCCGTGGTAGCGGGCCGCCCGCTCCGCTCCGCTGCTCGCTCTGAGCGCCCTGTCCCCGCATCCAGCCGCTGCTTGGATTTCTCCTCCTGCTGTGCCCTGCCCTGCCACCTGCCCCGCGCCGCCGCGGTCTCCGGCGAAACAAGACCCGGGACGCGTTCCGTTCGCAAGTTTGGCCTCCAAGTAAGTAGAAGTACAGTCCGTGCCGCAAGGGTGAGGCGTCCAGGACAGGAGCCGGCTGCGCCCCGCAGGCCGCAGGGACCTCTCCTCCTGGTGGCAATGACCTCCTCGTCCCGCTCCCTCCCCCTCACCGCCCGTCCCTGTGGGTCTCTTTCCCTCCCTTTGCGCCCGCCCCGTCCGCCCCTTTCGCCTCCGTGCCGCCCAAGGGGTCCGTCACTACGTTAGAAAGTGTACACCGCATTTACATTTAACCCATTTACCACTATTTACCGCATTTACCGCTTTTACCACCATTTATCACTATTTACCACCATTTACCACCATTTACCACCACTTACCACCATTTACCGCATTTACCGCATTTACCGCATTTACCACCATTTACCACCATTTACCACCATTTACCACCATTTACCACCATTTACCACCATTTACCGCATTTACCGCATTTACCACAATTTACCGCATTTACCATTTACCACAATTTACCACCATCTACCACACTTCCCACCATTTACCACCATTTACCGCATTTACCTATGTGGCGGTATGGCTGAGCCGACTCGCCCTTTCCCAAGCCCCTTTCCCCTTTCCCCACGTTTGCTGCTGCTACCGCCAGCAAGTGCGTAGCTGGCGGCAGCCGCCGGCGTCGCAACAAGGAACGAGTGCGGGTGCGGACCGTCGCAGCGCGGCGCGCCAGCCGGAGGGGGGAAGGGGGGAGAGGGAGAGCCGAAGGAAGCGCGTCGCGAGGGCGGCGAGTGACAGGAACCGACACGTCTGTGCTGGCCGTTCGCAATCCTGCCAACCAAGGCGCTAGGTTTTAAGTACCTGACAGGCAAAAAACCTGCCATTTCTCTGCAAAATGTCCCCGTGAAGCCTCCCCCAGAATGCAAGAAACCTCGAGGCATCGGTTGCCTTGGGGTTTGGTATGACATAAGTGTTCTTGGGTTCCTAAAGCATCGCCGAACAGAACATTCTTTTGTGGACATCAGCTACTACGTTTGTTCAGTTCCGACACCAACTCAAAAGAATAGCAAATTACAGTGTCCTCTGGAATGGCTGAGAAATGTCCCAGGTTTTTAATAGATGTTTCGTTTTTTTTGATTAAAATGTGAAAGTATAACAGTCTTTTTACAGTTTACTAGCAATTACCTTCATTTATCTCCATTTACCGCCATTTACCACCATTTACTGCATTTACCACCATTTACCGCCATTTACCGCCATTCACCGCCATTTACCGCCATTTACCGCCATTTACCCCATTTACTGCATTTACTGCATTTTCCGCATTTACAACCATTTACCACCATTTACCACCATTAACCACCATTTACCACCATTTACCGCCATTTACCCCATTTACCACCATTTTCCAGCATTTACCCGCCAGGTGTACACCATTTACCAGAGTGATAGACCCCTTGGTGCCGCCACTCAAGCCCTCCCCCCCCCCCGCACACCTCTTCCACCGCACACCTTCCCTTGCTCCGGGAAGGAGAGAGGGGAAAGGACTTTTGCCGCGATCTGGTCTGGTTGTGTGTGTGTGTGTGTGTGCGTCAACCGTTCGTATCCAATAAGACGCAGGCACGAGTCCGACAGCGAAGAGGCTACTGTTGCCAATCACGTATGTATGTGAGGCTGGCGGCTGGAGCGGTATCACCTGGCAGGTGGAGAGAACCCAGCTGCCAGGCCGCCCGTCCCTCTAGGCCTGGCTCCCCCGCCCCCACCCCATGCCGCCCCCTGCTGCCCCCTGCCACCCCCTGCCGCCCCTGCTGCCCCCTGCTGCCCCCTGCCGCCCCCTGCCGCCCCCGCGTACTCAGGGCGCTCCTCGGCAAGGCCAAGGCTATGTGCCGGGGGTCCCAGTCCGGTCCCCGATAACGTCCCGGCCGCCCCGCCCCGCCCCGCCCCCCCCCCCCCCCCCCCCCCCCCTACCCCTCCCTGGTCAGCGCCGGTGGCACTTACGGCCCTGCACGCTGCCACACCCGCTGGCCATGGTCTTCCCTATCTGACGCACACTCACACGCACACGCACACACACACACACACACACACACACACACACGTCGTATCAGCGGCGGACTGCCGGCACCAACGCCTCATCCAAAACCACACTCTGACGGCTTGCAGAGCTTGCACACAAGCCTACTGCACACACACACACACACACACACACACCTCCTCTGGCAAGCGTCCTCACCTCGTCCTCGCAATTATATTTTGCGGCCTCGGAAAAAATATAGTATTCTCGTAACGCGATCCGGCTCGGAGGTGGGATATCACAGTCAAGGTCCAGTGACGGCAGTGGTGGCGGGTGGCGGCCGCCGCGGGCCGTCACCTGGACCTGGGGTCCCGTCACGGAGGGGGGCGTGGCGGCGCGTGGCGGGCGGCGCGTGGCCGCGCGTGTGCGTGGGTGCTCCCCGACGACCCACTCTGCTCACACATGCGCACGCATGTGCACTCTGATGAGGCCGCCGCTGTGTGTGTGTGTGTGTGTGTGTGTGTGTGTGTGTACTGTGATCGGGCGTCACATGCGGCGCGGGGACGTTCGACTGGATCCAGCTGTGCCCAGCTGTGCCCGTCTGGGGTTTACCTCCAACGGCTGTGGAATACAGACTATCTACACTCGACATCAGGGGATTTTTTTCTCGCTCTCCATCCAAGCAGGGGGGCAACACCGCTCTCTCTCTCCCTCTGTCTCCCTGTCACTCACACACTCTCACTCAACAGATGAGCTCCCCTCTTTAAAAAAAAAAAAAGACATCTAAAGGAGAATATTAAAGAGGATGGTTTCTCGCTGCGGAGGCCTCACTATATGACCCCCCCCCCCCCCTCCCTCGCCTACCCGCAAACGTGACGAACTGCGACAAGGAGCGCATGCGAGTGCCAGGGTAGGCCAGCCCGCATGACACGCGTGCATGCAGATGCAGGAATTGCCTACCTAGCAGGCGCCTTGTGCGCCGAGATTGACCGAAACAAGGTTTGCCCTCGCGACAGTATCCTGGACGACGGAGTTACCGACGGTTCTTGCCAACGACTTCATAATCCAAACATGTTCTCGAGCTGATTTTCGTGGCAACGATCATTTATTTTCCGACAATGGGTCAACCGAAAGTTTCTCGACAATGGCCGCATGGCAGAGTGCGCTCTGCGCTCCTGATTGGGTGTACCGGTGGACCGGTGGACCGGTGTCCGGTGGACCCTCCCACCCCAACAGCGACTAGAGGTTAGGTTTCGCGGAAGAAGGACGGGACGGACGTCCGTCCGTCAAAGTCCGCTCTGCTGTGGACGCAGACCAAAGAGACGGGGCTTGCTTTGCCCTGCTGCCCCCTCTGCCGACACCTCTGCCGGCACCGGCCGGGCCGGGCCGCGCCGTGGCAACATTTCCGGGAATGTCGTCGCCGTCGTACACTTTATCGGCGCGGACGCGGGCGGGGGCGGGCGGGGGCCGGCGGGGGCTTCTGGTTCTTCCGTGCTGCTATCGCACACCTTGTCGCACTCCAAAGCTGTATTGTCCGCGGGGCTCGGCGGCACAGCGGCACGCCCATGATTCAGGTGGTCAGACCCCTCCGGTCGAGTCGCAACTGCATTTCCCCAGAGTGATCTGTTACTAACGAGTACTTACTCTTCTTGAGTAAAACACCGTTGCGGCTGAATGTAACCCAGATGAGGGGATTCTTTGAATAAGGAATCAAGGTTTGTGGGGGTAGTTGGTGACCACCAAGCACTTACTTCTTTTGCGGTATCCGAATGAGGTGCTACACAGAAGGGGGCCAAGACACGTCTGCCGCTCCGCCGGCAGCGGCTTCCCCTCGCGGCCGGGTGTCCGGTCGCGAGGGGCCGATACCCGCGATGCAGGCAGAGAATCGAATGCTCTGCATCGCGGTATCCGGTCGCTCGTTCCTCCTATAAGCCCGCGGGAATTCAAATCCCTTCGGGGCTCTCCCGACAGGTCGGGCCGGCCGTGTGCGGTCGTCATTTACTTTCCAGCGGCGTATGCGTGCGTGCGAAGGCTCTTGTTGATGGGGACGGGCGGCGGTGCTCGGCGCGGCGGACCCCGAGCCCAGAGGGAGGGCCAGGGCCTCGGCCAGGGCCACACCGCATGCGCCAGCCGCCGACACCGCCGCTGTGCGCTCGGCCGTCGTCGCCTGTTGTCCTGGCGACCAATATTTACCAAACAGATGAAGATGAAGCCTTGCCACATCCCTGCGGCCGTGTGCTGTGTGTGTCCAAGGCATTACTCCGGGATGTGCCTCACGTTCGCGAGGCCTCCACCCCGTTCTTCATGGCCTCCCCCCCCCCCCCCCAATCCCACGGCCCGCTCCATGTCGCCGCTCTCTTTTGTCCGGCAAGTCCCTTTGTGCCCCATGGATTATGTCGCCTTCGCCCACTATCTGCCTGTTATCACTGCCTACGTACGTCTGCCTTTTGTCCTCGCATGTCCGTTACCAACGTCCCTTTCCCTTCCTCCGCTCCGTCCTCGGTTCGGCGTTAGGTAACCCACCCTTCCGCGGCACGGCCCCGCCAGGTCTTGCCGCCGCCCCGCTCTTCCTTGCCGCGTGATTTGCCCAGAGCCTGTGACACGTGCCGTGCACGTGCCCGAGGGCGACGCACGTCCTGGGAGGCCGGAGGGCCGGAGCCGGGGCCCCGGGGCTTCCCTTGTCCGCGGCGGAGCCAGCCGGGGAGCGTTATGCCACAGCAAGGTCTTTGGAGCCGAGCTGAGCAGTGGCTGTGGCAAGGGGTGTAGCAGCAGCAGCAGCAGCAGCAGCAGCAGCAGCAGCAGCAGCAGCAGCAGCAGCAGCAGCAGCGCATGCGTAGACGTACCGCTACCGCCGTGTCTTTCGCCCCTCATTATCTCTGCAGTAGCTGTGCGTTAACGAGCTGATCTTTGATTGGGACAGTTTGCCATCGGCCCCCAACTCTTCGTCTCTGCCTCTCTATATCGAGATCTAAAGGTATGACGACCAAAAATGGCACTGGAAATGACACCGGCGACAATTGAGCGGAACACCGGGGAGGGGGGGGGGGGCGTGACCTGTCCAACTTATCGGTATCGTCGTTATCTCCACTAGTGCCCCGCTCTGTTCTGTGGGAGTCAATAACTGAGGGCCTGTCGGGTGGCTCTGCGGCTCTGCTCTGTGAAGTGGCGGGCCGGCCTTGAACCCGTAATGAAGGCGGGGGGAGGTTTGGGGGGGGGGGGGGCTATTTCGGAGCCGTGCATGCGGCTGCACGCGGCTGCACGTCGGCTGCGATACGGAGTGCATCTCAATCACATCCACCACAACACAGCCGGCAAGGCCGGGCCCAGGCCAGGCTATACGAGGCGCGCGGGCGCAGCAGGGCGCAGCAGTGCAGAGGAGGAACACGGTGGGGGCGGCCCGGCTCGGTCGCTATTGCCGTGTCGTCTTGTTGTCGGGGGCGTGTTGTGTTCGGCGGGGGCGGCGGGGGCGGCGGGGGCGGGGACGGACACCGCTACTGTGCCCAGTGCCCTGGGCCCAGGCCCGACCCCTGGGCCACAGCCCCGTCCCGGTGCGAGCCCAGCGGATCCCAGCGACGCCCGGCGCCCGGCTATGTGCCTGCTGTGCAGGCCTGGGGAGGCCTGTAGGGGAGGGGGAGGGGTAGGGCAGGTCGCGGACTCCGTCCATGAGTCAGGGGGAGTGGGGGTGGGCTGGGCAGTCGTGCGCACCGCCGCGTGCTCTTTCAAAAGCTCGACGCGACACCTCTCATTCATTCATTGACGTGCCGCACCGAAGCACAACAACCCAACAATAGTTTCCGAAAATCGATGAAAAGCAGTCGGCGCAGTCCCCGCGGGTACTCCGCCATGGACGTGTTAAAAAGTGAACACGAACAGCGCGAGCCCTCAGCCACTCTGTGTGCGTGCGTGCGTGCAACGGAGGTGTTATGTTGGCACGTCTAGAGGTCAGACACTCCCTCACCTTGAGGACCGGCCCGGCCGTAGTGATTAGAAAGAGTCTAGCGACAGGGCAAATACTCGCGGCGCTCGCGGTGAGAGTGAAAGGCTCAAAACGAGGCGTCACGCAGCTGCCCGCGCGCCTTTGTGTGTGTGTGTGTGTGTGTGTGTGTGTGTGTGTGCGCGTGTGACTTTGCATGCCGATACCTTTTTTGCGAAATATGGGTGGAGAAAATGAGAGCTGCGTGTGAAGAGAGTGCGAAGCGGCAGTAATGAGCCGAGGCCTGGCAGCTGCTATTAGCAGCACGGGCCTCCGGGCTCCGGGCGCCGAGCTCCGGGCTATGGCTTGGGCCTCGGCCTGCACACACTCTGCAGGGGGCACAGCGCGCAGCACGCGTCTGCTACGGCTGTGTCTTGGTTTACATCCCAGCCCAGGCCGGGGGCGGTTTAATAAAGGTTGTAAAGGCCGTGGCGCACGGAGCTCAGACGGAAGCAGACTGACCTGCGTAGGACCCCTCCCTCCCCGCTCCCGCCGCCCCCTCGCATCTCGCCCTCCCGCTCTGGAAGCTCTGCTAATAACCAGCCGGGACTAAAATTAAGCCCCCCGCGGCTTTGGGCTTCGGGGAGTCAAACTGCGCCGGTCTGTGAGCAAGGGGTGGTCGGTGGGAGATATATGAAGGGTGGTGCGCTGGGCTGGGCTGGGCTACCGGCTCGACTCCGGGACGGAGGGGAGGGCGGCGAACGGCACGGCGGGGGGCGGGGCGGGAAGGGTCCGTGTTATTTTTATTCCCTCTCGTTCCGTCGCCTGACCTCCACGGATGTTTGCCTCCGGTGCCGCTGCCAGCACCACCTGCGGTCTGCGGTTATGGCCTTATGGCTGCGAGCGTTTGCTCTTTTCTCGCCGGTTGCGGTGCATGTGTCGATCACAGCCAGGAGTCAGTCACCTCACCCCCCCCCCCCCCCCCTACCTTATTGCCCCCCCCCCTCTCTCCCTCTCTGTCTCTCCAATGGGCAGGGCAGGGATGCGACCTCGAAAGATAAAGAAAGGTGTGGCGTAAGATGAGTCAGGAAGCTCGCGCACGAAGACTTCCCGTGTGGCCAACGCCGTGGGGCTGGATGTCGGGTTCTCGCAGACAGGCTCCTGGCCTATCGGGGCACAGAGCCGCCTGGCCGCTTATCGCTGTCATTACGACGACAGGGCCAGGGGGTTTTGACTCACCTGGTATGCTGGGGCTCATCCGCAGACGACACGTCACGCGAGGCCCGTGGGGTAAGTGCAGGTAATGAAATCACGCTGGTAAAGCAATCACATGCAGGTAAATAACCTACTTAAACAAATAGTTTTCATCTTAACCTCAGCAACCTAGGGGGTACGGTACAGTCGAAACCCTTAGATTCCCGCTGATTCTCAACAAAAATAAATGATTATGCATTGGAAAATTTATAAAGAGACTTATCTTTTTGCGCTTATTGCCCAAGACGAGCGAAGGAAGAGTATCGCAATGTAATTATGGAAATGAGAAATTATGCTACTTGATTCCCGAGGCTAGCGCGGACAGTCGATTACGCTCATCTCCGCTCCAGCGGCGCTCGGGACACCCCCTCAGCCGCCCCCAGCCGCCCCCAGCCGGCACGCTGCGATAAGCATACTGCCGTGGCACTGCCCTGCACTGTACTGCGGAGCCCGCGGGCCAACAGGTCCGGTGCGGCACGGTGGGTCCTGTGTCCTGTGGGCAGCAGGCCGCACCAAATTGTATTGTCCGTCAATTGACCCCGCCGGACACTTACTTGACCGGCTGAAATGGCCTCAGAAGGCGGCACGGGCGGCGCTAGCCTGAGCTAGACAGGCGGGCGTGCTGGGCGCGGCTGGGCTGGGCTACACTTTCTGGACCCATCGGGACCCAACGAGGAAGGCGGGCAGCGCAGCAGGGGGTAGGTACTTTAGAAGCAGCCACAATGACGCCACATGCGACTCGCTTCTCTCCCCGCGCCACGCGACCGCGCCACGTTCTCGCTCCCTGTGCCCTTGCCGCGGCAGGGGCGGCGGCAGCCTCACAAACTGGATTAAAAAGCAAAAGCGGGCGCGAACCCAGCCGACACGTTCAGCCCGCCGTGAGCTGTGGCCGTGGGGGCCCGGCCACAGGGCCCAGAGGCCACTTGGTGCGGCCATACACCTGCGCGGCGGACACAAGCACCGGCACCGGCAGCCGCTGGGGATAGGGATAGGACACCGAGCTGAGCTGAGCCCAGACACCCGGCCGGACACGTGCACCTACCCCTACCTCCCTACCTCCCCTACCCCCTCGGCCCTGCGCCTGTGGGTAATAACCAGGGGCTTCGTCAACGACCCCACCCGAAGGTCGAAACCCAACGACCGCAGGTGCGTAGCCACGTGGGGGTGACCGGTAGACAGGGTAGGCAACCCGCATGGCAAAAATCCCTGAATGTAGGCAATAAGTGCGTCATATCCCCCACCCGGCGCACAAGCGAAGTCGCGCAGGCGCGTAGCCACTGTCTGTGCGCCCCCCCCCCCCCCTTAGCCCAGCATGACACCCTGCTGCGTCTGCTGCTGGTGGTGGCGGAGCCAGGCGTCATCATGATCACGCCAATGTGAGCCAATAAAGCAGCGCCAGGGCAGTGAGTGCGGTGTACACTCCCTCCGTGGTGGAGCCCAGTGGAGCCCTGCCCGGCTAGAGACCCGACACCACCGCTGCCACGGGCCAGGCAACAGCC
Source organism: Odontothrips loti (assembly GCA_038380765.1). NCBI lineage: Eukaryota > Metazoa > Arthropoda > Insecta > Thysanoptera > Thripidae > Odontothrips > Odontothrips loti. Next base: position 20,046,413 of record CM076245.1, read on the forward strand.
GCGAGGCGGCAGGCGCCGAAGGGGGCAAGGGTCCCAAGCCTAACATTAATTTCCAAGCGTATGAATGAAGACATATTTTGACGATAAGCCGGGCCTTTCGCTTTTCGCTCGCCAGTTTTCTGCTTCCACGTGTATGGACACTAACGAAACGCTGACGAACACGACGAGGAGATTTCTCTCTCAATTCAAACTGCTCTCGTAGGGACCGCAGGGAGCATCTTTCTCTTTACGGTTTTTCTATCATTATAATTCAACATTGTATTAGTTTCACATATCACTTTTGCAATTAACCTACAGCCTACAGTAGACCTTTCATCAAAATTGCAATTTGCTTTCGCTTCTTCTTTGTCTCTTATTGTGCAACCCCTGGACCGAGGACAATCGTGCGCAGTTTTCGGGATTTGCCCCCCTCTGGCCAACTGACAGGTCGACGCCCCTGCCGAGTACCGCCGGCAGCGGAGGCGAGGCTTGGAAGAGACAGAGACCACGGCGCGGGAGGCTTGTGCGTGAGAGTGAGAGGGAAGGAGAGGCGCGCTCAGACTGCGTCCCGTTACCGGTGGGGCGCGGCGCTGCGCGGCGGCGTGGTCGGCTAGGTCGGCCCGTCCTTTTTGCCGTGTTCAGGTTCAGACGCACTCCGAGCCGTGCGGCTGCGGCAGGGGCAGACCGGGATATGGCCGGGACGGGATGCCAGCGGCTCGGCTAGGTATCCCTAGACACAACCGTGTGTACCGAGGGGATCCCAAGCAGCCTCAAAGGTGTACAAAGATTTTAAGTGAAAATACTATTTTCGACTTTTTTGACTTTGTTGACTTGCGCGTTGAAGATCGACTTGTTAGATTTTCTTGAGACTTTTCTGACTTTTTTTGTACTTCTGTGAGTTTTTTCTACTTTTTTGACTTTTTTCGACTTCTTAGTATGTTCAAATAACGAATTTCCTTCTTTTTTAACTTTATTTTAGCGACTGTTCCGACCGCTATTGACTTTTATCGACTCTTTTGACGTTTGTTTGATTTTTTTTTTGGACTATTTTTGACTTTTTATGACTGATTATGACTTTATTGTCTTTTTTGTTACTTTTTCGACTTTTATTTATTTTAGCGACTGTTTCGACCGCTATTGACTTAAGTCGACTTTTTTGACGTTTGTTTGATTTTTTTGGGACTATTTTTGACTATTGACTGTTTTGACTTTCCGTGACTTTTTTTTCGGCCTTGTACAATGACTTTCCGAAGTTGGGACCCCCTCGGTGTGTGCCGTGTGCCTTGCTCTGCTGCTGTGCCCTCCTGCCCCCGCTTCCCACCGGTTCGACGGGCCCGACTGGCCCGGATCCTCATTCCCATGCACCGGCAGCACCGGCAGCACCGGCCATGCGGCACATCCAGCGTGTCCCCCTTTGCGGCCGCTGGGTAGGCAGACCCGCAGCGCTCGTACGTGACGCGGGTCTGCCTACCCGCCACGGCGTGCCGGGCGCCAGGGAATGCAGAGGGCCGGGGGGTGAGGGTGAGCCGGCGGCACACAGCTGGCGCCGCGAGAGGCCGCGGCGAGCCTCCGGGGAATGAGCTGAGTTAATCGGGGTTAAAGTGCGGCCGGCACCCATCCATTCGTTGACTGCTGCGTTTGACTTTGTACGCGGGGAAAGTGGGGACCGGGGAGGGCCGGGCGCCGGGCCGTCTGGGGACCTCCTTGGTCTGCTTTTCTTGCCGGACTCCTCAAGGCTCCGCCGTGCCATGCCGGTAGCCGCGGAGCCGCCTCTGCCTGCTGCTACACTGCCAACGCCGAAATTGCCGTTCGGGAAGGCTGCCAACCTTCTCTTTTTCACTTTTTCTCCGTCGATCCCATCGGGGAGGAGCGACCTTTGCGGGTTGCCAGCGCCATGGGAGAGGTTTTATGTTAATCAGCACGCGCGCACAGGACACAGGTGCCTAGTGGTCCATATCCTGCCGCCGTCCGCTGCCCCAACGCATAGGGTACATTTTCGTAAGGCAGGCTCGGCAGGCTCGTCAGACTCGCCTGGAGCTTTCAGCTAGGAATTTTATGGAAAAACACTTGTAGAGCAATCAAATTTTAAAAAAAGACATATTCATTACCGTATTTAATGTTAGCAATCATTTTCACTCATGCATCACGCATCTCCCCTACGATCCTGCACAGCCTGCCTTACGAAAATGTACACATACCGGTGCTGCCACTGGCTCACAGGCTGCTCAGAAGGTAGTGTGGCAGTGGCAGACGCTGCTGGTGGGCTCGGCTCCGCTCGACTCCGCTCGGCTCCGCTCGGCTCCGCTCGGCCCCGCTCGGCTCCGCTCGGCCCCGCTCGGCCCTGGCCATGCCGCGGTGGCAGCTTCTTTGACGGCACGACATCATCGCTCCACTTCTGCCGGCGGAATCAAACCCCGGCCGGCCCGGCCCGGCACGGCAGACCAGCTGACCTGAATCGCGTCCGGTATTCCTGCGGCCTCAGACTTCAGATAAACTTCAATGTTTCTCTCAGTTGGGATTTACAACAGTGCCGGTCGTGGAGCCGAACGTCTGGATGCCTTAAAAAGATTGAAAACAACAAATGCGTCGTTGAACTGTGTGAATGCTAGATAAACACCTGTGATATGAATTGGAATTCCGAACTCGTTTTTGGGAGTGTAACAAAACCTGGCAGATGGAAACAAGTTGCAAAAACAAACCACCTAAATGAACGCAAATATTTATGACAACGTCGCTACAGCAGAGGCTAGGCTTTTAAACGAACACGCAAGTGCCACGTTAGACGGTAGAGGCAAGTTTTTTAAATGCTGCCGTTTGACCTTTTTCCTTTCACCCATAAAGCGAAACAACAACACAATCAAACCGAGAGCCGAGCCGGGGGCATGACAGCAGAGGCCCGCGGAGGCTGCTGTCAGTGGCAGAGCCCGTCCGCGGACAGTCATCGTAGGCCTGTCTCTGTCGCACTCGTGGAGTGTTCCGTAAGAGAGCGAGAGAGAGAGAGAGAGAGAGAGGTCCGAATTCACAGTGTTCGGAATCGCCCCGCAGCAGAGCTAGCAGAGCCGAGAGCACCGGCCGGACCGGACTGGGGCGCGATCAAAGACCTTTTCCCTCTGCCCTCGAAAGGGCTGGGCCTATCATGTAGCATACGGATGGGTACGGACACACACACACACACACACACACACACACACACACACACACACACACACACACACACAGCCGGGACTGACCCACAAACGGCACTGGCTGTACACTGTAAATATTTTTCGTCATATGACGAGAAAAGCTGTGACGATTCACTGATCACCTGAATAGGTCGTCACTTTACGACGTTTATTCGTCACGTGACGACGTATTCGTGGGGTTCATAATTCGTCACATTTAACCAAACTTCAAGAAGACATACGTTTTAAGCGGTTTTTGCAAAAACAAAATCGGTGACGAGTTATTTGTCACTTGGTCTGTGACGACTTATTCGTTTTTCAGATTTAGCCAGAGGATTGTCGTAAAATGACGATAAATATTTTTACAGTGCACTGCGGGCGTGGGCAGAAGCTAGGTGATCCGATGTCCTTTCCGCTCCGCTCGGTGGGTGCACCTCAAAAAAATTCATGCTTGATTTAAACATTTTTGTTATTCCTCCGGGGTTTCCTTAAATCAAGCATCCGTATTTAAAACAAATGCTTCATTCTGGCGTACGCCTAAATACGTTATTGTTGATTCGAGAAAATACCACAAGCATCAAAATATGCTTAAATCAAGCATTCATTTTTTTGGGAGTGTAGACGCGGTCGCTTGCGGACGCGGCCGGCGGCGGCGGCGGCGGGGGCCGAAAATGTTGCCGCGGCATCGAGGACGTGGCCTCATTTCCGGGTGACAGTACACCACTAATACGCGTGGAAAGGTGAGGAAGTGGGTGGGGGCGGGGATGGTATGGGATAAGGTCCTCTGGCCGACCCCGGCCCGGCCAGTGGACTGCACTGCACAGCGCTGCGCAGTCATGGCGGCAGCGGGGCCGCGCTGCAGACACAGCGATATGGCTCGACCGGGCGCGGCTATGTAGCACGTCTGCCCTCCGGCCCGCCCCCCCCGGCCGGCCCGCCCCCCGGCCCGCCCCCCGGCCCACCCCCCGGCCCGCCCCCGGCCGCCCCCCGGCCCGCCCCCGCCCCCTTTCTCCTCGATTCGACGCCGACCTGCTTGGAGCCTCGGGGCCGCCGCAGCAGCACTCTGGCTGGCACGCGCTGAGCTGCGCTGCGCGGAAGGTAAGCCCGGACGAGTCGGGACGGGGCGGCTGTAGCTAGGCCGTGGCCAGGGCCTGGACCTGCAGGGGGAGGCGCAGAGGAGCGCCTTCCAGAAGTGGAGTTGGCCGCTGTGCCCCCCGCCCCCGCCCCCTGTGCCCGACACTGTGCCAGGCTGTGCCTGGCTGCTGCAGCAGCTTTGCGTTGCGTCACCTCGGCTCGCTGTGCTGTGCTGAGCTGTGGGTGTTTAACAATAACCATGCCGTCGTGACGTCCATCTAGCCGCGCGCGGCGGGCGGCGGGCGGCTGGCGGCGGGCAGCGGGCGGCGGGCGGTATCTGGAGCACTGGCCCCCAGCCCGGCGCAGCCGGGCGCAGCCCGCAGGTAACACGGACACGGCCAGTGACGACATGTTTGCCGTCTGGTGATGCGAATAACTGGACGGCGTGCCCGTCCCCTGCCTGCCCCTGCCCGTCCCCTGCCTGCCCCCTGCCCGTCCCCTGCCTGCCCCCTGCCCGTCCCCTGCCTGCCCCCTGCCCGTCCCCTGCCTGCCCCCTGCCCGTCCCCTGCCTGCCCCCTGCCCGTCCCCTGCCTGCCCCCTGCCCGTCCCCTGCCTGCCCCCTGCCGGCCCCTGCCTGCCCCTGCCCCCCGCCCGCCCCCGCCGCTGTCGCGGGCTGACGCTTCCCGCCAGAGGGTCTGGCCCCGCCCTGCCCCACCTCCCTCATTGCTCTCACTGCTCGCACTTCGCGCTGCTCACCCGTCTCTCTCTCCCCCGCGTGCCCACAGGTGCGGACGGCGGCCTCTGTCTCTGCGGGGCCCGTAGTGACGCCATGCACTGTTAACGCGCTGCGGACGCTGGACGCTGTCGCCGCCATGGAGGCCAGGACGTTGGCCAGGACGGTGCTGGCGGTGGCGCTGGCCACGCTCGTGCTGCAGGAGGCCGCCGCCAACCCCGCGGCCAGCGTCGTCTCGGCGCAGCTGCGCGAGCCCACCGACACCTACGTGACCGCCTACATCAACGTCACCTACAAGGACCCCCGCAACGGGGAGATCCGCAGCGAGCGCTCCGAGACGGCCAAGTTCGGTGAGTAGTGCCTGCGGCCTGCGGTTCGTCGGCCCCGCCCTGCCTTTTGGGTGTTTTCCGTCTGATTATCGGTCCCCTCTCCGGCCGCCGTCCCCGGGGGCCGGGGGTGTGTTCATGTCGGCAGCGCGCATCTATACGATATCGCAAAAGACAGGATCGCGGACCAGTTTATGATGTAAGCCTTGTATGGACGTCACCGCCAACAAAGTCGTTTGATGCTGCTCCGTCCGTACGTACAGTACGCCGCTCTGCACATTCTCCAGCGCGGCTCCCGCGGGGCCAGGCCAGGCCGGGGCTGCGCCGCTGCGCCGGGTTTATGCCCACGAGCGTCCCGCAAACAACATCCGAATTCCCCAGCTAACTACTAACGGTGACGCCGCCGAGGCCTGCGAGTGGTAAGGTTAGGCCTTCCTAGCACCAGCCCTAGCCAGATGTCGGGATGCCTACCCACCAGGCGCCATGCACGGGGCTGGCCACAGTAGACTTCCTTTCCCACTGAATTATGGTGTTACTTGGTGGGGTCCGAAGAGGGTCAGGAACCCCGCAGCACGGCTGTAAGCCCCCCCCCCACTGCACCTTCACCCCCAACCCCCCTGCCCCATCTCCCGCTGCTATTTTATGTACACCCCCAGCCAAGTCTGTGACTGGCCCTGCCGGGCCCTGCCAAATCGTGTTTACGTGAGGCATGTTTTCGGGAGTGGTCACCGAGCGGCTTGCTAACAGAACAGTGGACGCGTGCCGCGGCCGGGTCCTCGGGAAGGTCCGGGGGGGGGGGGGGGCCTCCCTTTTTCGAGGTGTGCACACAGCGCACTGCACGACACTGCAAGCCTGTTGTTGCCGCCACTGCCGCTGCCGCTGCCACTTCCGCTGCCGCTGCCACTGCCGCCGCCGCTGCCGCGCTTCGCCTATAAATAGCCCCGAATCGTTACGTCATTTTTGATGGCGATGAGAGAGCGGGGAGGCGGCGCAGGATGCCTGGGGACAGGAGTCCCCCCCGCTGTACGGCCGGGACAGAAAGTTGCGATTCGGACGTTTGTCGGCGACAAATCGGGCAACGGGACGCGCCCCGCTCTCCGCCCCGCCCCGGCCGTTCGCCGTCGCTGCCTTGGCTTCGCCTTGGCTGTCGGGTACCCGGCGACGCCCCCGCAGCCTCTGCCCCTGCCCGGCCCGGCGCGGTGCGGCCGGTACACCTGCCGAGAGATAGCAGCAGCCATGGCAGCACAGCCCCGGCCGCCGTCGGCAAGCCCACCAAACATTCTTCTCGTGTCACGCCTTATGCATACATCGTATCTGGGTCGCTGACGGGGAGGGTAGGCGGAAGTTTGGAGAACAGGAATAGCGAGTTTTATATCGTGAAACAACGGCAGCGATGTGAGTCAGTACTGCGGCCGTCCACCGACCCGGTGGCACCGCCCCTGTGTAGATACGATACCCACAGCGAAATCAGATGGATTGGCGCCAATTTTCAAATGAGGACGGCGTTGTAAACCTATTTTTTAGCGGACCCGCGACTCGATATAGTTAGTAGGAGGTGTACCGATTCTAAGGACTGGGAGGGCGAACTCGGGGCCCGCGAGCTCCGCTTAGCTGCTCGTTGGCTCGGAACCAACCGCCTCTCCCCTCCTCTTCTCTAGGGAGCGCTAATTTAGCGGACTTCGTCGAAGATTTCCGGGTCGCCGTGCTCTTTGGCAGGCTCCCGTGCTGCAGGCGAGCTCCCCAGAGTCTGGCTTAGGCGCCCGGAGCCTGGAGCCCGGATCCAGTCTGGATCCGGGCCGGAGTCGGGGAGACAGGCGAACCGAGTCGAGCGGAATAGCGTCCGTGACACAGCGGAAAGGAAGGACAGCGGGTCGTGGGTCGTGCCGGGTCCGGTCCGGTCCGTTGTCCGGTCGGCCAGGTTTTCGGACTTCTGGTTTCCTCCGGGTCTGGGCCGGGCGCCTCCAGGCGCCTCCGGGCACCTCCGGAGGCCTCAGACGGTCGGGTAGGGGGTCAATAGGCCGGAACATTACCATACCACCGGTGCTCATCACTCAACACATCTTCACGTCCCGTGACAAACCAATAGGAACTCGCATACCTCATGCCGGAGCGCTCATATGGCGCCTGGTCGGTAGGCAATGCCAGCTCCCGCACGCACGCGTGCCGTGCGGGCCGGCCTACCCTGGCATTCGCTGGCGCTCGGGGCTCGCGGCTCGGCATCGTTGTTCGGTGGAGAAAATTTCCCAAAATTCATACTTGCGTATGCACGGCGCATACGGCGACGTGAAACAAATAAAAACAAGGCCAGTAGAGACCGCCCCTTTTAAGTCGAGTACCCATTGACTTGGACGTACCGTACGCCAGTAATACGTGAACAATCATGGCCCAGACGGCGCGCGAATCATCTCGCACGCGCCTGCCTCTGCTTACCTCTGCTTACCCCTGATTGCTTTGGCTTGCCGTGTGCGGCCTAGCAGCTTATTTTTAAGTTGCACTCTAAAAAATGCGTGCTTGATTTAAGCATATTTTGATGCTTTTAACGGGTTTTAAAACCCCTCCGGTTGAGAGGAGAGGAGCTGTCCGGTAGTCCGCAAGGGGGATCTGTCGAGAGTGCATCAGGGACAGGCGGATTCCCGACGCTGCTATTTTTGCAGGATTCTAGAACTGGCTGCACCACTCCCCCATAAGCGAAGCCAAACGTTTCGCTCGCTCCGACCTGCCGGGCTCGGCATGCAAAGTGGCAACTTCTCGCCTTCGCCAGCAGCGCGCCGGCCCGGTGTGTCGGGGAGAGAGGGGGAGGGGGGAGGGGCACCGCCAGTCAGCAGGCCCAGCCCGGCCCGGCCCGACTGTCTAGCCTGCGTTTTGGGGGTAGGTCAGGAACGAGGCGCATAGGCAGGCAGGCGGCGGGGGCAGAGCGGGGGCAGAGCGGGGGCAGAGCGGGGGCAGAACAGGCAGAGGCACAGAGCCGTGCGGAGGGGGAGAGAGGGGAGCCGAAGGGCGAATGGCAAAGAGGCAGGGAGAGGGCGTGCAGTGCTGCGGGGGCGGTCGATATGACGCCACACCACCGGCTGGGGTAAGGCCAGGCGAGGCGAGCCGAGCCCAGCGGCCCAGCGGCAAGGCGGTGGTGGAATTTTCCAGCCCCAGCTCCCCAGCTTTCTCCCATCCCAGTGGACGGCGGCGCTGGGTTGGGAGTCCTTCGAGTGGCGAAAGGGAAGAACACGGCGGCGCCGCGCGCTGCCGCGGCCTTGAACAGAAAGCAAAAATAATTCGGACGAGAGCAAATTAATGCCGGCGCCGCGGTGGAGCGGCCGAGCTCCGGGGGCTCCGGGGGCTCCGGGGGCTCCGGGCCCTGCCTACGCCTTACGTCATGCGGCCGATGTGATGCGCAGCGCAGCCGGCGCAGCCAACGCAGCCCCACCGGCGCTCGGGAAGAGCTCAGAATTTTGGCACGACGGACTGGTGATGGCCGGTTGCGCAGTGGGGGCAGCAGCAGGCGCAGTCTTCCTGGCCGCCCGCCGCCCGCCTCAAGAGCTGGCTGGAAGAAGGAAGAGGAGTTGACTGACGACACAAAAGAAATAGGCACTTTCCTGCGTCCCCTGGAGGGGTCGAGAGCGCCCTGGGAATAAAGTGCGAAATAAAGGGGGAGAGGGACCGAGCACACTCAGAAATGCATGTTGATGTCAGCATTATTTTGATGCTTGTAGGATTTTTTTGAATCAAGAATAACGTTATTAGGCTTATACTAAAATCAAGCGTAATACGGATGCTTGATTTAATAAAATCCTACAAGAATAAAATTATGCTTAAATCAAGCATGCATTTTTGGGTGTAGACGGCCTCGTGCACGTGTAACCGAGAGCCGGGCCGGGAGGGAGGGTGAGGTGAGGGTGAGAGACGACCTTGTCCAGAGAGACGCTGTGTCGCCGCGTGGAGGAAAAAATAGGGCGTGAAGGAGAGCTCGTGGCAGCACGAGATGATAAGACAGAAAGAGAGAGACGGAGAGAGAGAGGGGGGGGAGAATAAGAAAGGGGTCGAGGGTACAGTGGTAGTGAGACGTCCTTCTAACTTTTCCCGCGTCCCCTTTTCGGCGTTTTCGAAATACAAATACAGCGAATGAATGGGAACAGGATGAATGAATTAATGAATGTATGAATGCGGGGTCCAACACGCAGTGGGTTCGGGTAGAGTAGGCCGAGGGGCGGTGGCCTTGCGTAGGAAGGTTTCATATGCGATCTACTTCGCGTCCTTGGTCCTCTCTGCCTCTCCGCCCCCGGCCGCCTCCAGTACACACTATCGCCGCCTTCCCCCTGCGGAGAAATGTCCTTGGCGAGCAGATCAAGAGGATCTGTTAATCCTACAGGCTGCAGGGGGGCTGCTCTCGGGGCCCTCGACGTGGCGAACCTTTGTTGGATGGCCCTCGAAGAAGACGCTCGCGTGTCCATGTCCGTGCGCGTGTCTGCGTGTGGTGGGGTCTTGGGCGGGGCCGCGGGGCGCGCAAAGGCAGGGAATCTCACGAGGGTGCTGGCGGCACGGCACGGCACGGCACGGCACGGCACGGCACGGCACGGCACGGCACGGCACGGCACGGCATGGCACGGCACGGCACGGCACGGCACGGCACGGCACGGCACGGCACGGCGGGGTGGTTGGGGCGGTACGGCGGTACGTCCCTGCTGCCCGCCGCCTCCCACCCCACTGCCGCCGCCGGGGGAGAGATCCTTCCGCACCCAGAGAAACAGATTCTTAGGCTAAAAGCATTCAAGAATATTTTCTTGAATCAAGCCAATCTTAGAGTTAAATAAAGATTTTTTCTTGGATCAGGAATTATATTCTTGGATGCTTTAAGAATACGCTGTTCTAGGCTTGAATCAGAAATTCGTTTCTTGGGTGCGGCATCTCAAAGGCTCCCGCTTTGAAGGCTTGCAGCTCTCGCGAAGATGAGATGACCCGAGCGGGGCGCACGGTACGGGGGATACGAAGGGGGGGGGGGGGCAGAACATTGGAAATCAATGCTGTGTCGCAGCGAAAACCTAACCGCCAGGGCAGGCGACGTGTGTTCGGCGGTCCGCCCTACACTCTCAAAAATGCATGCTTGATCTAGGCATATTTTGATGCTTGTGGTCAAGAATCAAGCAAGCATACATCTTAAATACGGGTGCTTGGTCCCCCAAGAATCAAAATGTGCTTAAATCAAGCATATATTTTTGAGTGTAGACAGACAGCCTCGAGCACGTGCAGCCGGGAACCGGGCCGGGCCTACTGTCTGCCGTACATTGCGGAGCCAGGCGGAGGGGAAGCCTGAAAAACGACGCCGTCTAAAGAAAGGTCCTCGATATGATCGCCCCTTATTTCTCGTCCCGGCCTCCCCTCCATCCCCTCTGCTGGTGTTGGCCCTTATATCATTAAGGGCTGTGAGGCACCCCGACGTGGGCCCCTTTCATGTTGCTGCCGTAAGGAGACGTAACCGTCACGTAAAGGTTTGTGGCAAGTGGGGCAGTCCAAAGGGGCGCGCGCCCCAGTCCCTTCCCAGCCCAGGGGCCTAGATGACGGTCCAGGATTGTCCAGGACTCAGGTTCTACTCTGCAACGAATAATTATGACCTTTCAGCAGGTTCAATACGGAAAACTGTCAAATAGACATACGGATGCCTACAGCGAGGAGAAGTACACAGGAAACCCTAAGTGGTACGATATAGTATCTTCGGGTTCAGAATTACCGGTCCCAGATAGTCCCACCTAACAGATCCCACATAATTATTTTCTGTGCCGCACCGCTCCCCTTTTTGTTTTGGAGTGTAGACCCGAACCCGTGCCGTGCTCCGCTTACAGCTGGGGGCAATGCGGCGCTGCCGGGCTGGGACGGCGGCTCCCTCTAAACGAGACCGGCTATATTTGCCAAATAAGGCTGCCGTGACAGAAACAGAAGGCGGGGGCCGGGTCTGCCCCTTGCAGGTTATGCAACACGGCAGTCCGACGGCAGGCTGACGGCAGTCCGACGGCAGTCCGACGGCAGGCTGACGGCAGTCCGACGGCAGTCCGACGGCAGGCTGACGGCAGTCCGACGGCAGTCCGACGGCAGGCTGACGGCAGTCCGACGGCAAGCTGACGGTGCCCCGTTTAGTGCTCTCCGGAACGGCAGTCCTGTGTCCTATCCCTGTCCACGGCTGTCGGTTCGGCGCTGACACACTGCCCCGGCCTGGCCCGGACCCATCCATATGATATAGGTCCGTTGACTGGCTCGGATGACGACGGGGACCCCGCGGGCGTGCCGCCAGGGGGGGGGGGGGGGGGCTCGGCGACGATGCGGTACGACGCGGTGCCTACGGGATTTATTCTGGCTACCCAGCGTGGCGGCAGCACACTCTCTGTTTTGCTGCAGTGCGATCAGGTCGGGTCCCCGCATGGCATGCTCCCCCCCCCCCCCACATACAAAGAGAGGACGTTCTCCTTGACAGTAAAGCGTGGGGGGGGGGGGGGGGGGGGGGGCGGTAATCGCTACAAACATTGTGATGAGAGCTCAAAAATGGAGGGAGGGGACTGAGTCAGCCGCCGCAGTGTGACAGATGCATGACCCGGGAGGGGCGAGGGGGACATAGATATGACCAAATCCGGTCGGACGACTTTCGCTTGTCAGCCAATGACACTTTGCACCGCGGCCGTCCGCGTCGAGGCCGGTCAGGCTGCAGCAAGGGCGTATGGTCTGTTCCTTGTGCTGCGCGCGCGGCCCGGCTCAGGCGCGGCTCAGCCGTGGATCAGCCGGCGAGGTCTGCCCCAGCCGGGCCTCAGCCCCAGCTGAGCCTCGGGCTCAGCTCGGCGAGCGTCCGCCGCTCGTTACGTAAGGCCGTGACGTGCGCGTTTGCAAACAACCCTGGCACAGCAAGTGCACTCGGGGACGCCGAAGGACCCCGCAGGACCCCGCCGGATCTGCAGCACCCCGCAGGACCCCGCAGGACCCCGCAGGATCTGCAGCACCCCGCAGGACCCCGCAGGATCCCTCAGGATCCCTCAGGACCCCGCAGGATCTGCAGCACCCCGCAGGACCCCGCAGGATCTGCAGCACCCCGCAGGACCCCGCAGGATCCCTCAGGATCCCTCAGGACCCCGCAGGATCTGCAGCACCCCGCAGGACCCCGCAGGATCCCTCAGGATCCCTCAGGACCCCGCAGGATCTGCAGCACCCCGCAGGACCCCGCAGGACCCCGCCGGATCTGCAGCACCCCGCAGGACCCCGCAGGATCTACAGCACCCCGCAGGACCCCGCCGCACCCCGCGGCGGACCCTGCCAGGTGGAATAGTGCACACTGGCGCACACGCGGTGCGCTGCACACTCGGCCGCTCACGGCCGCACCCGTACGGAACACAGCGAGGGGAGCTTAGCGGGTGCAGCGCTTTTGAAGGCGCTCATGGGATTGGCGTGTTACTTTGCGCTCATGACCGCGGCAACCGAGCCGGCTTGTCGCTTGTCTTGTCGGGGATTTACCTGCCGCCCGCCCGGCCCGGCCGGCCTCACCCCCCGCACAGGAAATCTTCCTCGAGATAGGCCGGTTAGTGATCCGGGGCGGGCGGCGAGTGCAGCCAAGGAAATCAGCAGCTCTAGAGCCGGGCACTCACCCTGTGCTTGTAAGCTTGTGCTCCTCAGCCACGCCGAGCGGACTGTGCCTCGAGAGAAGAACGATATAACCCGTCCACTCAGTCCAGGCGCGTAGCCAAGAGGGGGACTGGCAGACGACGGGGTAGGCAATCCGAAAACAAACGCCGTAATGTAGGCGATAACGTCGACAACCGTTCCTCCAGGAGCCAAACCTAGGTCCGCGCCGCGTAAAACCACTGTGGACCACTCGTTCGTTATGGAGTATCTTTTCGTGTGCCGGTCCATCCGTCTGTCCGTCCGCCCGCTGGCTGCTTGGCTTTGACAGGTGAACTTGACTTTGAGTCGCGCGTCGTTGCGCTGTCGCTATGTGTTGGCGGGCCGGGCCGGGCGGCACGCCCAATGAAAGTACCCTGCTAAAAATAACGCGAGCCCTCCCGCCACCCCGTCTGACGTTGGCCGGGGGCCGTGCTAGGGGCTGGGCCGGGCCGGGGCCGAGGCCGGGGCCCAAGCTGCGACCAGACTGCCTGCCAGATTGCCTACACAGAGGTCACCAAGGCCACCGGACTCCGGCCCCTGCTCAGCCGGGCCGGTAGACACTTGCACCGCACACGCTGCGACTCGGCGATGGTACCAAAGCGGAGCCAGTGGAGCCAGCGGAGGTAACTGGAAAACCGGAAAGCAGTTATTTATTACGCAAGGCTGGTTTGGGGCGGTCATCATTCTGCACCGACCGACGACCGGCGGCGTGCCGCGCGGAAACCGGTCGAACCGAACCCGAGCTCACGGCGCATTGGCACTTTACTTGTACTGGGTACGGCGGAGTTGGGCAGGCTGTGTGTGTGTGTGTGTGTGTGTGTGTGTGTGTGTGTCTGTGTGTGCTGGCTGGCTGGCTGGCTGAGGCACTCGTTCCAATACTCTGAAACGGATGGCTGTGTAGTGTGCTCTACACTGTATTTGAGACTGCAATACATAACTGGTAAAAGGAAGCAATACACCCTGTATCTCAAACTGTCAGTTTTGCGCATTAAAAAAAATCAGGAAAAAAGCGGAATCATAGCAATGTGACGGTCTTCAAGTACAACTTACTAACAATCAAACTCATTTAACTGCTGAGTCAGAAAATTAAACTTTTTAACTAATTTCATACCGCCAAAACTGTTTAAGACATGTAGTCGCATTTAGTGACGGCGTTCGAAACGCTAACGAACTCTCCATTTCTATAGCGAAATAATTGCAGTACGCATTGTAGTGCCTTTGCAATTCATTTGTATCGCAATTTTTTTCGAAACTAAAAGTATTTGCAACCTGGCTTGCAATAATTCCTATAGTTATATTTCAAAATTTAGCTCTACTATGTCTCTCTCATTAGGGATAGACGTGAGTGAGTGTGAGAGAGACACCTACACCGCGAGTTGTCTGCCGCGGCCTCCGCTTGGCGTTATTTGCTTCGGATGCGGGCCCTGATGCTCCAGCCGGGTAGCTTGGGCGCTGACGCACGGCTCCAATACCGCTCGCAGCGCTCAGAATCACGGCTCTTCATCTCGAACCGCAAACCTCAATACACGCGAGAAAATTTTTCTCACTTTTGCCTCCACTGAACGATAAATGCTTCCAGCTCGCTTCGAGGGAAGATAGTTTCTCGCTCGTATTGAGCGATAAAAATTTCTCGCCTTACACGTTAACATTTTCTCTCTCCATATACGAGCGAGAAAAATTTCATCGCTCAATTGAGGTAGTATGTATCGCTCCTCAGTTTGCCGTGGGCCCGCTGTGATACTACCGGCACTACCGCCTCACCACAGAGTGGCGGAGGCAATTTTCTCCCCCCCCCCCTTTCCTAACGCCTCGTCTACAGTGGATACGGGGCAGGGCGGAGGGTCGCTGTGGTTACAGCCTCTCCCCCTCCCTCTTGCCTTCTGTCTCTGTCTCTCTCTGTCTCTCTCTCTCTTTCTCTGTCTCTCTGTCTGTCTCTCTCTCTGTCTGTCTGTCTGTCTGTCTGTCTCTCTCTCTCTCTCTCTCTCTCTCTCTCTCTCTCTCTCTCTCTCTCTCTCTCTCTCTCTCTCTCTCTCTCTCTCTCTCTCTCTCTCTCTCTCTCTCTCTCTCTTCCTCGCGCCTGTCCGCGCGGTCCCGGTCATTCTGTCTCGTTCCATCCATATCTATCGGTCAATGAACGCCAAGTGCCCCTGCGGTGGGGTGTGTGGCGTACGTGCCGTGCCGTGCCGTGCCGTGCCGTGCCGTGCCGTGCCGGGCTCCATTGGGTGGGCCCCTGTCGCGGGCCGCGCCGGGCTGCGCGTTCCGGACCCCGTCCCCGTCGCCTCCCGTCTGGATAAGGGTGAGAGAGGGTGAGGGTGCGAGGCGAGGGCAGGGCAGGCAGGGCATTGCCGAGGGCGTCGGACGTCGATTGTCGCTGAGGTGTGCGGTAGAAGTAGAAGCGTGTGTTGACCCGTACCACCTGCCACGCCGGTACCGACCACCGGGCTGGGCTGGGCCCTTGGCTAGACCCTTGGCTAGACCCTTGGCTAGACCCTCGGCTACACCCTTGGCTAGACCCTTGGCCAGGCCCTTGGCTAGGCCCTCACGGTTAGGTGGGGCGGAGGCCGGTGGAGGCAGACGGACAGACCAGAGGACGGGACAGGCAAGGAGAGGGCAAAATTATTAGGATTGATCATCCTCCTTAATGCCCTTTTATTGCCCTCAATGATACTCTGGCTTTTGACTCCTTGCTTCCACTCCCACCCGCACTCTCTCCTCCTCTCACTTTTGCTTCCTCACTCACTCGTCACTCGCTCACTCACTACTCGCACACACACGCAAGCTGACGTTGGTTCCCACGTTTTTGCGACTGAGTACAAAAACGTTGTGCGCGTGTGTGTGTGTGTGTGTGTGTGTGTGTGTGTGTGTCGTGAGCGTGTGTGATGTAGTGTTGTTATATTAACACCACCAGCGCGGTGGAAACATTACAAAAAAAAACTCGCAAACGCACACAACAACAAAAACAACTCGTGGTCGGGTCGGACGAGCAGAAGGTGATAGACCGTGCCGCGAGTCGGTGCCAAAAAGGGGCGGGGCAAGGCAGGCGGCGGCGGGGGCCGGCGGGGGCCGGCGGGGGCCGGCGGGGGCCGGCGGGGGCCGGCGGACAGCCCGCTGCGACACGCACAAAGTGGCACAAAGGCGTTGTGTCACTGCGTGCGCCGTGCGCCGTCTGCGCTGCCTCGCGCCACACCTCGCCCTCCGTGCGTGCCGTGCGGGTGCGGCGCGGTGCGCATGTTATCACCAGCAGGTGACAAGAGCATTTTCCTCCTGCTGTTCCTTGTTCCTTCCGCGGTATCTGCACTGCTGTAATCCAAGGTGTCCCACAACCAGGCGGCCATCAGGTGCCTGACACACGACTTTCACGACACCTTCAGACGCTCTGCCTCTGGTGCGTCAGGTTCAGGCCGCGCTGTTGGTGCTCTGCGCTGTGTGACCCCACCGAAAGGGTATTTCGGAGAAGGTCTAAACCGGAAATGGGGAAGAAGTCAAAAAGAGCATCGGCGGAAACAAAACGCGGGTATATATTGTCAGCGGGAGCAAGGCCTCCAAATTTTTGACATCGGCTCGTGGCTGACGCCGTGGCGGAGATACTCTCTGCTACGGCAACCCTCATGATGTTTCCGCTGATGTTCTTTTTGACTTCTTCTTCATTTCCGGTTTAGACCTTCTCCGAAATACCCTATTGGTCGTGTCGTGACATATCTTCAGCGCGAGCTGAGCCCCCAGTTTCTTGATGCTGGCTCGTGGCCGACGCCGCTGCCGGAGAGGTATACTGCGTTTGCCCTACTGCTTCCGCTTTTGTGATATTCTTCGTCACTTCTTACTTTCGTTTCGGCTCTTCTCCCGATAGTACGCTGTTCGCCCCTACAGAAGTGAGGCTATATTCAGTCGAAAGTAATAGGGTACTCCGCTGAAACTCAGAACGAAAGTAAGAAGAAGGCAAGAAGTACTAACAGATGGGCGAGGAGGGAGGTGGTTGATGGAAATGGAAACAGTCCACCTCCCCCCTCGCCCATCTTTTAGTACTTCTTGCCTTCTTCTTACTTCCGTTCTGAGATTCAGCGGAGTACCCTATTCTGGAGACCTCACATCGCCGCAGCGGGCGTAGGATTCGGCCTCAGCCCCGGCCCGGCCCGGCCGGTTCCGCAACTTGCATCCCAAGTTGCATCCAGGCGCGGATCCAGGAGCGACTTGTGGGGGGGGCAATGTACCACTTTTTGCCTACTTACAGGCGAAAAGTTCGGCGGGTTGCCTAAATTTCAGGCGCCCTTCGGGCGCCTTGATAACATCCTGGGGGGGGGGAAACCCCTTTTGCCCCCCCCCCCCCGTGGATCCGCGCATGGTTGCATCACTTGGCGACATGGCCGGCGGATTTATCCCTCCTTGGGAAAAGGCGTCCCTTTATGACCCATCCCTCTCGTCAGCTCAGTTCTGTGCGGCTCACCTGCGCCGTCAACACTCGGCAGTGTCTGCTATCACCGGGGCTATCGCTATGTAGTGCTATCGCCGGGGCCCATCGACTTAATCCGGGCACATGGGGCGGGCTGAAGTGAAGTGCAGTGGGAGCCGGAGGGTTCGGATCAATGCTAAATCGGGTTTCTGTCGAATTCAGCTGGTGCTGCTGTGTGGCATATGAGCCAGGTGTTCGATCCGTCAGCACACACCCCGCCTTGCGATCTTATTTCCCCCGTCTTTATACAAGCAGTATTTATTTTTTTCTCGCGCGCGCCTGAGTGTTTTCGACAGGTGTATCGCAGCGACCGTGAAAAGTTGGACCATGTACTCGACTCGCGGGCCTTGTCGAATACACTCGGCAGTATCAGAGCGACAGTACAGGCCGCGCGTGTGATACCACCGGGGCAGGGCGCGGCACGGCATGGCACGGCTGCGCACGGCACGGCACGGCTGGGCACGGCACACGCGAGGGGAAAACATGTTCCCGGAAGGATTCCTATGGCCGCCTCCGTCCTGTCGTGGCCTCTCCTCTACTTGACTGGGATCGAGTGCGTGGCGAGTGCACCCGCACCCGCGGCCGGAGCGAATCCCAGGCGCGTAGCTAGACTTGGCTCCAGACCTAACCTAACCTAGTTCCTACATTGCGGGTTGCCTACCCCGTCTACCGGTTTGGGGTTCAACCCCCCACCCCCCACCCCATGGCCTCCCCAATGGCTTATCGTTGTGAATGCGCGCTTTTGGTGTAGCGCGTCGAGTGTGTGTAGTGCCGAGCTCTTAGCCGGGCTCTTAGCTGGGCCTTTGGCCGGGCTCTTAGCCGGGCTCTTTGCTGGGCCCCTTGTGATGCACGTGCCCTGTGAACACCGAACACACTCCAGCTCTGCCTTTCTGTGCCCCCAGGTGACGGGCGGATCTGGCCGGCGCGCGGGCTGCTGGTGCACGCCGTGTCCCTGACGGCGCCGGGGGGCTGCGCGGCGCCGCTGGTGCGGCACAGCGGGCCGGCGGCGCACAAGCAGGGCGTGTCCCAGTACACAGCCAACAACACGGGGCTGCCCAGCGAGCCCTGGGTGGCGCTGGTGCCGCGGGGGCACTGCACCTTCGACATGAAGGTGTTCACGGCGTCCCACAGTGGCGCCGCGGCCGTCATCATCTTCGACGACAAGGAGGCCGACACGCTGGACATGATGGACATCTCGCCGGAACGTAAGTCAACTACTACGCGCCCCGCCCGGTTTTCGTTTTGTTTTCTTCGCGGCTTTTTTATTTTTTATTTTTATTACTGGATCGGGGTCGTGCAGGGTCGGCGCCGTGGGGAATGTCACGCGGAGCTGAGAACTGCGTCATAGACTGTGAGCTGGATACGACGCGGGCGCGGGCACAAGTGTACAGCAGCCTGGACTGGTCTGCTGGATGCGGTCGAGATGCAACTGTGTTGCAGCCGTGCACTGGGAACGTCGGACTCCTTCAGCGTGTGTGCCGTGGGCCGTAGCGTGGGAGGCGGGAGGCAGACACTCCGTTCTGGGGGTTTACACTATTATTTTTCTGTCATTCAACCACACGATAGGATCGTTAGTACGGCAGCGGCTCGGCTCCCGACCGGGTCCGACCGCGTTGAACGGCGCGCCAGGAGCTGGGCCGGGGGGCCGTCATCGCATCGCTGCCGTCCCGTCACCGCCAGTGCCTCCTGCCCTGCACTGCTCTGCACTTGCACCGCTGCACCCGCGGGGCCCGGCGGCCCGGACCGGCGCCAAGGTCGCGCGCCGCCACGCGCCGCCACGTGCCGCCGTAGCCGTTTCGTTGGTTTTCATTAGAATGCTAAGGTGTGGCGCAGGCTAATCGATGCGGGCGAGTCGGATTAATCGAGGCGACGAAGTTGCGGTGCGGCTTGTTGACAGCGGCCGGGAGCGGCAGGAGCAGGACCGACACATTAGCCGGCTTCTGAAAGGGCGCGTCCGAAGTCCAAATTCCCTGAACTGTGAGAGCGGCGATGGCGAGCGAGCTGCGAGTGCGAGAGGGTAGGCCAGCCCGCACGACACGCGTGCCTGCAAAGGGCCTCGGGCGTCTCCTCTGGCCCTGGCCTCTGGCCCTGGCCTTGCCGTTGCCGGCCCCCGCCTGACAGGGGGCTGCTTTGACGAGCTGCGGCTGGGGTTTCAGGGACGTCTCGTTCGCGAAGGTCGGTGGCGGCAGCTGCGTTACGTGTTCGGCCAGGGTCCCGCCAGGGCTGCTTTCTCCCGGCCCGGACGACATGGCGCATGGCGCCCTCTCCACTCCAGACGAGCCGCCGCCTCCGCCTCATCGAGTGACGTCGCCGAGGCAGCGGCGCACGGCGGCGCCGCCCCGGGCAGCCGCTCCGGCTCAGCGCTCACCGCTCACTCAGACGGCAGCTGGAGCGTGACGCCCACTTCGTGTCGTCCGGGACGGGACGGGCCTCCCCCGGCTCTGTCGGCGCTCTGGTCTCAGTGACAGTGCATTATTCGCAGTTTGCGCGCCATTATACGCCCTCACCTGCCCTCCGCGCCGGCGGCATCGCTGCGTGTGTTCTTTGTTTGGCGCCGCCGCCGTCGCTGCTGCCTACCGTGCCCGCATCGGTCTACTCGGTGGCTGATAGGAAGAATAAGACAGCGCTGGTACGGGGCGGGCCGGCTCGGGCCGGGGCGTGGCGTGCGTGCTCCGTGGCTGCGCCGTGCCTGCGCCGTGCCTCGGCCCGTGCGATACGGCCGCCCTGTGCGTAACAAGGATCGGCGCCGCGGCCTTGGCGACTCCCATTATATGATCTGCGAACAAACAAGAACGTCCTTCGTAACGATTCTTTCCCAGTGCTCCCGTGCCGCCGCTCCACGGGCGCCCACCGCCTCCCGGGGCGGGGCGTGCCTCACCAGGAGCACCAAGTCCGCCCCCGTCCGCCGGCGAGCGCCTGCGAATGCCAGGGTAGGCCAGCCCGCACGACACGCGTGCATGCACAGCCCGTTGTTGCCTACCCAGTAGGCGCCAAACGTGTTCAGGCTGGGCAGCGCGGTTGTTCCCCTGCGACAAACGCCGTGGACGTGCTGCTGCAGGGATGATCCCGGTCCCTAAGCAGCCATGGTTCCGTGTGGCCTAACCCAGATCTGGTCATGCGTGGTCCAGCACGCCGTGCGCCTCGGAAAAGGAGCTAAGCGATGCGGCTGCTCCCCTGTTCCGTTGTCGGCTCGGTCTGAGGGCGCAGCGGCAGCCCACTGTACGGTGCACTTGCGGCGCTTCTGGTGGCGTGCGGCCCAAATGTTTCCACTCATTGACCAGCGGTCCCCGAACCCGATTGCGTGCCGGGGGGAAGGGGTAGGGAAGGAGGGGGTCATCGGGGCGGCCCGGTGAGGCCGCAGCAGCAGCGCTCGCACCGAGGCCACACAGACTTTCACTTTCGCGCGAAACGTATATGAAGACGAACTGAACAGCTTTGCAAGCCGGATGGTGTGGCGAGGCGTGGCGGTGGCGTGGCGGTGGCGTGGCCGACCGGTGCCGGTGCGGACCGCGGCGTTGACCGCCGTGCGACGCATTTAAAATAGTCCCGCAGGCCGGGCCGGGCCGGGCCGTTGTTTACAATGCGCTGTTATTCACACGAAGCCCAGCCCAAGCCACACAGGCTGGGGGGCAATGGCCGGCGGGCTGGGTGACGCGGGGGCAGGGGTGGGTAGGGGGCGGCTTAGGGGTGGTCCGGGGCCGCCGGGGCCGGGGTGCCCTCCCCGAATCCAGGCCGACGCCTCGTACCTCGCACTAGTAGTGTTCTGCATCGGTCGGACATGGCACGTCTTCTGTCCGTCTCGCACTCACGTGGTTCTGATGAGTGAAGAGAGACAGAAGATTTCGGTTATGGTCCATGACCAAGCCGGGCTGTGCCAGGCTCCCGCTGGACGCAGAACACCACCTCGCAGGCACCTCGGCGACACCTTTAGCAATGGCGGCAGCGGCAGAGTGGCGGCCACTGGCCACCGACCAATGCCACTGCTTGTCTTCGCGGCGCCGCCGAAATCATGTCAATGATGACGCTAATGGTTTGATGAGGGTAATGGTGGTAGTAATGGGGTGTCCGGCTGGCTCGGCCGTCCGGTGGCTCCGGTCATTACGGCACGCCAACGCGGTGGCTTTGAGTGAGTGTGGAAGAGGAGAGGCAAACAGGTAAATAATTAGAACGAGTTGTTGCCCACTTGCTGGTCCAGGCTGGGCCCTAGGCGGCCCTAGGCGGTCCTAGGCCTGGTCCGACCATGCCCTATTGCGCACTCGCCATAGAGGGAGAAGAAGGACCCAGTCCCCTAGTATCGGTAGGACTTCTCAAAGTCCTGCATCTGCGTAACTTATACTTCACCGCGACCTTGAACTAACTTTGTCGGAGAGAGTCGATTCGTACTGCGTCGGGCGCCGGGACGGGAGTGGCTGGTTCTGGAGCAGGGCCCACTTGAGTTGGAGACATTTAAATACTCGGTGAGGGGACGGGGCCGGCAGGCCTAGGCACACACGGGCTGGGGAGGGCTGGGCCGGGCTGGGCGTCGCTGCGTCGCTGTGACCACGCCCGTCGTCGGACGCCTATGGTTGGCAGGTGTCAGCTTTTCGACCCAACTCTGCAAAACTCTGTGACATTTCGTGGTGGATTCTGCGAGTCCACGCCTTGATTCCGTCACTGGGGCTCACGGCTCACCTTTCCCTCTCACTTCCAGCCGGTAGAAATGCTTGCCGAAGTCCGCGGCAGTATATTGGTGTTTTGTCGGAGTCGCGGAAACAGTCGAGTTGGGGGGGGGGGGGGATCGAGTCATCAATTTGTTGGGGTCTGATAATACAAGATAAGAATAGTAAGTTGGACGTGAATCCGTGACGGCATGGGACCACGTCGTGGCGAGTGCGTCGCTTCACGCCTCCGGCAGCTGGTTTTAATGGCGTCAGCACAGAGGTACGTAAAAAATAGCCCCGTGCAGAATTTAAAAAAAAATAAAAGTGGCCCAAGACGAGCGCCTGTCGCGCCCAGCTGAGGCCGCGGCCACGCTCGTGCTCAGACCGTGCCGGGTACGAAAACTACTCGCCATCACGAGTGAATAAGAACGGCAGCCTCCGAGGCGCGCTCCTGCTACGCGGCTGGCTACGCGCGGACCCAATCTGTTCCGATCCAACTCGACCAGACCGGTCTGGTGGAGGGCCGAGCGGTGCGGGGCGGTGCGGGGCGGTGCGGTGCGGTGCGGGGCGGGGCGGGGCGGTGCGGTGCGGTGCGGGGCGGGGCGGGGCGGGGCGTGGCGTGACGGGGACCACGGACCGGCACAGACCAGAACGCACCAGACACATGTGGCACTCTCCTAGACGTCCTGCATGAGTCCCATCCCCAAATCTCTGCACTATGAAACTCATCTGTGTGCACTCGTGTCGTACTTGACTATTTTAGCTATGCATAGATTTCGCACCAAAAAGAAAGAAGACAGAAGACAAGATGACGCCCTTATTCGTATTTCGTATGGATATTCATGCGGCAGTGTGCTGAGTTTAGCGGGTTTCTATAATCTAGGATGTTGCCGCCGAAGCCGGCGTGTGGTGTGTGGTCGGGGGCGGGGCTAGGGGCGCGAAGGCGTCTACTGTACATACACACACACACACACACACACACGCACACACGCTAATGTCGCCGGCAAAGACCACAAATATCAGACGCCATGGACTCATGCTGCTCATGCTGCCGGGGCGTTAGGCGTGGACTGGGCTGGGCAAATTAGTCGTGGGCCATTGGTGACTGGAGCACTATAACGTCACGTCACGCTACGTCACGCCGCGGCGCCTCGCTACATGCGGCTGCTGGATCTGGATCCGCTCTGCTCCGAACTCCAGACCAGACCCTTTGTCGTGACTTCCAGCAGAGAACAGAACAGCACCCGCCGCCGTGCCAGGCGCGGACAGGCCAGGACGGCACCCGGCAACCGCAGACACGAAGCAGAGGGGAAAACAAAAATGAAAACATCAAAAGCCGCGAAATCCTGCTGCGGGTTCCGGATTGGATACATTACGCGTTTGGCATCGTGTTGCCGTGCGTATGCATGTATTTCGCATACGGCGACGCGTGAGTAAAAGTAGCATTTTTGAGCGATTTTAGATACTGGTCGTGAATCTTAGAATTCGTTCGTTTCCACGATGCATAGCGTGTAGGTGCGGATTGGGGGAGGGGGGGGGGGGTAAACAAAGTACTGCAAGCTGTAGCCAGTGGGGCGCCGGGCCCAGGCCGGGCAAGGGGAAGGTCGGGGGCAGCCACGTGCCGGCACGTGCCGCCACGCCTGCTCGAGTTCTTCTGATCGGTCCGCGTCGTCAATTGAGGTGTCTGCTCTTTATCATTGTCTCTCTTCCTCTTCGTTCATATGGAAGAAGACAGCGCCGGAGCGGCCCGCCAGTGGGCTATCTGTGTGGGCGGACGCAGCAGGACGTAGGCCAGGCGGGCAGCGGGCACGGCTGCCTCCGGCTGCCTCCTCACCCTACCCGCTCCCCTGGAAGAGCCAACCGTTTGACATAGGTCCGGCCCGGCCCGGCTGCCTCCGGCCTCTCTCCTCTCCGCTTGTCATGTTTCACTGAATGATCTTTATTTTTGGTTTTCGCGCCTTCTTTTGCCCGTCCGTCCACGCCATCTGCCGGCCCCGACAACCTCTGCCTTGTCTTTGGCCATTCTGAGGGGAGGAGAGGGGAGGGTGCCTGCACCGCTGGCGGGGGAGGGATGCACCGCACTGCAAACTGCTGCCCCGCGTCCTGTGGGTGCGGCTTCGAATACCGGTGGGAGTGGTATGAGCCAATGTCAGTTCCTTACTGCAGTCTCGAGGCCAGTCCCAGTCTGCATGCGCGCGCGTGTGTGTATGCGGCCCGACGGGAGAGGTGGAGGGGCGATGGGCGATGACCTCCGGCCTCCTGCAGCCGAGCTGGCCAGGAGAAGTGTCTTTCTCTCCGCCGCCCTCCTCTCCTCTCCACCACAGGAGACAGCAGCGATCCTTGGGACGATAGTTCGTGTCCCCGACGCACAGCAGAGCCCCTGCTCCTGTTCGGGGCGGATGGACGCCTATATCGGCTCGCCTCGCCTCACCGCAGCTTCCCTTCTGCCCGCAGACAACATCACGGCGGTGCTGACCTACCACTGGAAGGGGGCGGCCCTGGCCAAGCTGGCGGACAGCAACCACCACGTGTACGTGGAGATCACGGTGGCCAACCGGTGCACGCGCTCCCTCAACTCCATCAACAGGTACGTGCTCTAGTGGCCGAAAGGGTGCCGATGGGGGCCCAAGGGGGGCCCAAGGGGGGCCCAAGGGGGGCCGAGGTTCCAAGCAGTGCCGGTGCTGCCTTGTACTGTAGCGGCGGGTCCGCACGTCACCTCGGACGACACGACGCTTAACACGACACGGGCGGCGAGCTAACTAAGAGTCAGCACAGGTTGCCGAATAGTACACAAAGTAACCGTCCCGTCCACCGCCTCCGCCTCCGCCCGCCGGACCGCCAGGCCGGCTGCTGACGTCATAATCATCAGCATAGCACTACTCTGCCAAATCGCCGCGGGGTGGGGCCGTGGGGCAGCCGGGCAACGCGGAGGGACGGCAGATATTTGTTCACCTCGTAACCTTTTAGTGTGGCCGCCACAGGCTCTGCTGTGCCCACTCTCTGGGGGGGGGGGGGGGCAAGGGGTTGCGATGCAGCTGACACGGAAGCAATTTCAGTTGACACAGTCCGCACCGCGGCAGCGCCGTTGTTCGAACAAGGGCCGAGCTGGGGCGGCGCAGGGCGGGGCAGGGCGGGGCAGGGCGGGGCAGGGCGGGGCAGGGCGGGGCAGGGCGGGGCAGGGCGGGGCAGGGCCGTTCGATGGTCATACCCCCGGGACATGACACAGGCCTGGTCCCTCGTGCCCTGCCACGCACGTCACGCACCGCATCGGGCCGGGCTCTGACCGCAGTCACAGTACCGTGGCCACGGTATCAGTACGTCCGAATTTCCCCCTACCTCTGGGCGCCTGCGAGCGCGAGGCTAGGCCAGCCCGCACGACACGCTTGCGTGCACGAGTCGCGGTTGCCTACCCAGCAGGCGCCATTTCTGCTCAGACTGGCCATTAATCTCGACTTTGCGCGCTTTCTTGTTTCGGACCTAGTGTGAGGATCGGGTTGGTCGTGTCGCCCTAGCCGTGCGCATTGCCCCTCCCCCCCCCCCTAGCCCCGCCTCCGCCGCTATTTTTGACGGGTCCTCGACCAGGACCGACGTAACTCGGCTGGCCGCTGCTGCCGCTGTGGGTGTCCTGTCCTGTCGTTGGGGACGCAGCGTCCCGACCTGGCAGGGGTCCTAAAGGATGCCGCGCAGCGACACCCGGGTGACCCTCGTGGACGGTGGTGGACACCTCGGTGGACACCCTGGTCGACACTCTGGCCCTGGCCACGAGCCCAGGCCGCCAATTATCCCTCGTCGACACCGACAGCGAGGCGGACCGTCGGCGCCGGCAGCTGGGCAGGGAGCACCAAGCAGCCGAGCCGGCCCGGCCTTCCCATTGACAGCGACGTGGCGGCGTTCAAAACAAAACACGTCTCCCGCCAAGAGCGTGGTGTCGGCGAGCGTCTAGTAGAGGCTCCCCTGACGTTGTGCTTCCCCGTGCCGCAGGACGTCGGTGCTGTTCGTGTCCGTCTCCTTCATCGTCCTCATGATCATCTCGCTGGCCTGGCTGGTCTTCTACTACGTGCAGCGCTTCCGCTACATCCACGCCAAGGACCGCCTCTCTGTGAGTACCGCAGCTGAGCTGAGCTCTGTGCTCGGAGCATGCGCGTTTGCACGGCTGTGCTGGAATGATTTATCTCTCTGCGAAGGGGAAGTGGCGCATTTTGTCTTTTATTACTGCAGAAAAGTATCGTACCCACGCGAACTGTCGCGGGTTGGTTTGTCTCGGTGGGAAAGTTCCGAAGATTCAGTGTACGGCGACGTCAAGCTTTATCTCAACCGCTGAAATAGTTGTCTTATTCGTTTATTGCAGAGAAGGCTGTGCTCAGCAGCCAAACGGGCACTGTCAAAAATTCCTACTAGAAGACTGAAAATCGACGACCCGGTGAGTAGAAATTGACTGCAGTATGGCAATTGAAGTGCCAGGCGAGGCACGGAGACAGAAAGGGGAAAAAAGAGAGAACCCTTCACGCCACTTTCCGCCCACCGCGTGTCCGTCACTCATTCTCACCTTCACTCTTCACGCTCAGCCTTTAAGTTCTGCCTTCGGGCTCCACTACATCGAACGCCGTGTTGCTGTCGGTTAAACGTATTGAAATGTATTCGCGCCGACGGCGGCAGAAGCAGCGGAGGCAGGAAATGCCCCCTGATCAGACATGCCGGTGCCGAGGGGGCCAGACTCGCTTGGGTCGTGTACGAAGTACAAAGTTATGAGGTGTTACAAGCACTACAGGTACTAGTACTATAAGTGTTGTTAGGTACTACAAGTATCATGAGCCCTCGGCCGGTGCAGCGTGGTAGCGTGTTGCATTTGACCGCTGCGCCGCGCCGTGGCTTTTACTACAGCCGCATGTTTGTGTGTGCAGTTTTCATGATTGAGCTATCAAATTTCGCAAATTGATAATTGGCTTTTGTAAGCTTGAAATAAATTTTAAACTGTTAAATTTGAATTTTATTTTATGAAATTCGCGTCGATTTTCGAAATCTCGAAGCATATACGAACGAATATTGGTGCCGAAGTTGTTGAGCTGCAGCTGAACGCACAGCCAGGGGAGCGCTGCGCGCTGCATGCTGTGCCCGCTGTGCCCGGCCCGGCCCGGCCCCGATGTGCAGCTGGCGGGGCGCGGTGAAGCGTGGCAGTGGCAGTGCATGCCGAGCTGGGCCGGGCCGAGGGCCGCGGGACGGGTTCGGCGACCCCCTCTGACATGTTGTTGTTGATGTGTGTCCCCAGGAGCTGGTCGGGGACGGCGACTGCTGCGCCATCTGCATCGAGCGCTATCGCGTAGCGGACGTGGTCCGGGCGCTGCCCTGCAGGTGGGTGATGTGCTGTGATGTGCTGTGATGTGCGTGTCACAGCAAACGCCCGAGATTAACGCTCCGCGGCCTCGGCAGCCGGTACTTGAACCCGGGTTTCATACTTTGTAGTGATGTCGTTTGCTTGTCTGGTGCAGGCACGAGTTCCACAAGTCGTGCATCGACCCTTGGCTGCTGGACCACCGGACGTGTCCAATGTGCAAGATGGACATTCTCAAACACTACGGCTTTGTGGTAAGAACCCCAGCGAGGCCCCGCCTGCACGCCTCACGCCCCCCCCCCCTGCCATCATGATGACCATGGCTATGACTGTGTGTCCCTGCAGTTCACCGGCAGCCAGGAGAGCATCCTGCACCTGGACATAGAGGAGGTGGCCGCCTTTGGCCTCGTGGACTCGCCGCACCCGCCCCGCGGCCGCATCCAGCAGATGAGGGAGCAACAGCAGCAGCAGCAACAGCAGCAACAGCAGCAACAACAATCCCACCAGCAGACGCAGCAACAACAGCCGCCGCCCCCGCAGCTGGAGGAGGACCACCAATCAACGACATGTGTAAGTCACTAGCCACCACCGCAAGCGTGCGACGCGGCAGCTGGAGCGGCGGCAGCGGCTGCGGCAGTGGCAGCCCGGTGGGTAGGCCATCCCGGTGGACACGAGTGTGTTGGGGTTGCCAACCCACTAGTCCGCAGGGGCTCTGTTGGAACTGTGGTTTGAGTTGTTCTTTTGTTCTGTTGGCAGCAGCAACAGCAGGACGACTGTTCGCAGCGGTGCCCCGACGAGGACTGCGCCGGCGCAGGCGCGTGCACAGACGCAGGGCGGTGCTGTGACGGCGGCGGCTGCGGCGCCGCCACGGCTGGTCCCGGCCCCGCCAAGAGCCCCTCGGGGAAGAGCAAGGCGAAGAAGGGCTTCGAGGACGAGGACGCGCAGGCACCAGCCCGGCCTCGGCCCGCTTCGCCGGGGGCCGTGAGCAACGCGAGTGTGTCGAGTAGCGGTAGCGGTATGAGCTGCTCCAGCGGCGGCAGCGGTGGCAGCGGCAACAGCGTCACGGACTCCATCCTGCCCCTGACGCAGACGAAGCGATCTCACATCGTGGCCTCAGCCAAGGCGTCGACGAAGGCCCCGGTTCCGACCCCCTTCACGGACCACTCGCCGTCCCTATGAAGGATCCCAGGACCCCAAAGGGCCACAGACACTTCCTGACCAAAGTGAGACTCACGGGTCTGACCGGGCTGGACCGGCAGTCCGAGACTTCACCTTCCTCTCCTCCCGCCGCACCCCCCGCACCCCCACACCCCTCGCCTCCGCAGCGCAAGGGGTGGACCGTTTCCATTTCCCTTAGAGACGGCGGGTGTGGATACCGTCGTGAGGGTCATGCAGCGTCTCAGCACGGCCGAGGTGTCGTCAGGTAGTCCGGCTCCACGCTGACACATCTCGGCACATGGTAAAAAGAACTGAGTTTCAGTCCGTGCAGTTTTTTATGACAGTAAACGACGGACGGAACAAAAATGAACAGACCAAATTTAGACTACCTTTTTCTTTTTCGGAGAGGACCGGAAGTGCGCATGTGCTTCTCTCATACATATTCTTTCTTACTGTTTATGAACAAAAAGAACTGCTTTTCTTGGAATCTATCAAGTGGCAAGCAGAACTAAAGTGTGCCAAACATGAATGGCCAGCTTCAATAGTGAAAAAGGAATTCCTAGTCATTGTGGCATGTACTGATGAATGATGTAGGAACATTCATCACTTATAAGCTAAACAGCCTAATAGTGCAATTTCATTTCATGACGTAAGTTTGAATGGAAGACTATTGCCTATGATTCAGCTACACAAGGTACAATGGAATGAGACACCTGTGTGTTATGCCCTCATCGGTACAAAAAAAGCAGCATAATTTTAGTCTTTTGATTTAAGAACACTCTTAGGTAGATGAGGGATGCTCTTTAAAAAAATGCTTAGCAACCCAATTTAAAGAATATGGTACTATGGTATTATGTTTTCTTTATTATGCTTCTTATCCTAACCAGTTTCCTGTTGAAAGTATTTTCCATGAGCAAAGCGTACTCTAACCACAAGCTATGTACATTTCAAAGAAATCTAAGCTCAACATAGAAACCAAATTCTGATTCAAATTGAATGTCCGTGATTTAAATACTTCAATGTATTTAGTGAAAAGAAAAATAAACTAAACATGTTAGTCTGTATCAAGCTCTTTTTCCTTCAGTGCCAATATGTAGTGATACTAAGCTTTGTATGCAAATCTGGCTGTGAAATCTTTACTGTAAGAATAGGTACTACGTATAAGCTCTTTTCATTATTTTGTGGCATCCATTAAATTTTCTGTTATTCCCAATTGCATCAGACAGTGAGGAATAATTAAAAAGACTAGAAACTTTGTCCTTGTTTCTTAAGTCATTTTGTGTTGTAAATAGTAGCTACATCAAATGTAGAAATGTGTTCTACAAACTTAATTATTTTGGTAAGACTGTCTTTGCTGTATGTTTCAATAATGATCAGATAGAATGGTAATGATTCTTACTCTACTTGACTGAATGAATCGAAAGTGCATCTTAAAGCCAAGTACCGGTAGTTATTAGGTTGGGGCCCATTGAAATTGTTCAGTGCCAACCAATTTTATGACTGGACTTCTTACAGAGATGAACCTGGCATCACCTACAACATATGCTAGCCGTCCAATTGGCGTCATATGCTACTAGCAGGCAACACCAAAGTCTGTTAACATATTTCCTAGATTATTAATGTTTGTTTTATTTTGAAACTAGAGTAATGCTTATATTTATTTCCCTCAGTATTCTTTCTTCCAGTTAGTGACATCTTTGCTTAAGAATGTGAACTATGTTTTTTGTTACTTCTCTCACTTGGTTTATTTAACATCAGTAATGTCAGTTTAGGATTCTTATTTTGTTCCTTCCTTCTTCCAATTTTTCTCTTCTTTCTAAACCAGAGTTACAAGATTTGAAAGTAATGAAGGCTTCATTTTGTTTACTGCAATATATTTTTGCTTTGCAGTCTAAGTTTGTGAGTTGTATCCAACAGATGATCAATCCAGAGATGATCAAGTGAAACACAACTGAAAAAGCTTCAAATTCATACAACTGCTTGCCTCGGATGGGTCGGTTTGGCACAAATGAAACAGTAATCGTTCGGTGAAATCAGCCCTTACTGGCACAATTCATGTCGATGAGGGTCTATTAAGTATTTACTGTAACAATTTAATACTCTGAAATGTTAAGAAATTTGTCTGAAAATGTCAAGGTGTTGCCAACTCCAGAAAATGTTTCTAAAACTAAATATGTATTTTTGATACTGTATTTATAATTAGTTTCAACAGTTAACTAATTTGGCATCACAAAACCATGCAAATTTGTTCACTCAAACTCTCACATCTGTGGTTTGGATAAACTTCAATCACACAGGTTCTCTTATCACATATCTATCTTATGAGGTGAAATTTCCAAAACTGAAAATCAGAATACAATGCCTGAAACACAAGTTTGTCCTTTTGATTTTTACATTGGGCTATTTATTACATTTTAGCTAGCCCTCAAAAGAAACATGTGAGAACAATGAATTCAAATTTTTGATTTATTTTTTTAAAAGTAAAAGCAGATGATTGTTAGCTCTCTCTTGGTCAAACCAATTGCCAGAAGTAGCCTATGTACACAACAGAAAATCAAGGCCACAAGTGTGCAAAAAAACAAATAACGCTTTTTGATGAAGTGCAAATGAAACTTGAGTGTACATGAACTGTTACTTACAGCTGGCAAAATAATGTTAGAAGTTGGAGGCTAGTCCAAACCACTCATTTGAACTAGCTGAGTGGATGTGATAAAAAAAGTAAATAATCTATCATCACAGAGTTTGATTAAGAAATACTTCGTAAGATTTGTGTAACTAAGAACATGTACCTATAAAACCACCTCTAGTCATTTTAAGCTACGTGAAGTGTGTACCAAATTATGTCTTTAATCAATTCTCAGAAACTGAATGGCGAGAGAAATCCATTAAGGTGTTTGTAAAGAAATTTGAAAAATAAAACAAAATAAAAAAAATAAAGATTTCTTTTCTTGGTTTTATCATACATCCTTGAATTTCCCATACCAAGTTTAAGAAAACCAGGAAAACATGCTATGTGTTGCAGCCAAAGTCTATAAACAATCTTTTTTTATAAAGGGAATAAAAAACATTTGACCATAATTTTGCTCATCCACTTGAGAGGGCATAAGACAACTGACATCTGATTGATTTAGAAAAAAGACATTACATAACACGTGTCATCACAGCTTTGAAACAGCAAGGATTATTGCGAAAAGATCAGTTGGGGCTCATACTTGAGATGTATGACAACAAATATCAAGATGATTGTGGTATGCTTTTATTAAAGCACAAACCCATTGCCAGCTTCATCATCAATTTTAGCCACTGACAACTCTTTTTCATCAATGTCAACAAACTCTTTCCGTCCTTTAGCTTTCACTCGCAGTCTGATAACAGGTCTTTCATTTTCACTCTTGGGCCAGACTACTAGAATCTGAACAGTGCTACCCTGGGCAATGCTACCACGTTCATGAGCGAGTGCAAGCTGACTTATGACCCGGCGCTCCACTTCGTACTTGATGGAACGTGCTCCATAATTGACTTCATATCCATCTGTCAAAATTGCCTCTACACTGTGGTCCCACTCAAGTTCTATATTATGTTTTTCTTTCGCCTGAAATTTGTAAACAAAATGATGTTAGAAAGCAGATATTGATACTGTATGTGATGTATGCAGATACAATAGGTTGGTATATTATAACTCAATAGTCTAGCACTTAACTTCACCAAATTTATCACAAAACTTACTATTTTAGACCAACGTTGAAGTTCTTTCTGTACCAGCTCAGACAACTCTGATTCTGAGAAAGGTAAAAAGTACACTATCTCATTGATGCGTCCCAAAAATTCATCTCTCCGAAAATGTCTCTTAAGTATGGGCTGAACAACTCGCTCCTTAAATTGCCGAGAAATAGTTACTGTTTCAGTAATTTCATTTGCTGAAAGAATAGAGAATATTACGGATAAAATTTTAATCAGAGGTAGATCAAATAATCTTGAAAATGTAACTCACGCTTGCTTTCCTCCTTCAATTGTTTGGACCTCATCTTGGCTTCTTCACGTAAATGTAGAGCATGGTTAGCTATTTCATCACTTGCTAGATTGGAGGTCATAATAAAAATAGCATTTTTACATTCAATAGTTTTTCCTTTTCCATCAGTGAGTCGGCCCTATTTAAAGAAGAGAAAAAATGTTGATATTTCCAATGGATACTTGCTAATACAGCCACAACACACATAGAAAGGAGACATCTTTAGAAACCTCATCAAACAGCTGCAGCAAAACAGTCAGAACATCAGGATGAGCTTTATCTACTTCATCAAAAAGAACCACAGCAGAAGGACACTGCTTTAATCGTTTGGTTAGTTGTCCTCCTTCATCATGACCTACATAACCAGGAGGGGACCCAATAAGTTTCGAAACCTGCAACAATGTCCAAACTATCAGAGAGCGATTTGTGAAGATGTATGAAGTTACAATTTACAGCCTACCAACAGAAGCAAAAAGAAAAGAGAAAATCTCGGATTTCTATTGAAAACTGACTACTTTAGAAATTACCTCATGTTTTTCCTGATATTCTGACATGTCAAGACGAATAAATGATTCTTGTTTATTCTTATGCATATATGCTGCTAGTTGCTTAGCGAGCTCTGTCTTTCCAATTCCAGATGATCCAAGAAATAGGAACACAAGGGGATGATCTTCATCTGCCCACCCATTCTCTTTTCTTCTTATGGCTAAAACAAGAAAATGAACCAGTTCTGAAAAACATTTGTTGCTTGTGCAAATTGTGATTCTTTTTCAATTTACTCGTTCACCTACCGGAAGCAACTGTCACTATTCCATTTTCTTGCCCAACAATATGTTGCCTCAAACGTTGCTCCAAAGGAAATTTTCGCCTTTCACGGGCTTCCAGCTCCTTCTGTTTTTTCTCATACTAAAAAAATTGTAAACAAACAAGTTAAGAAATCAGAATTAAGTTAAAATTACAATGAACCTTGGCCTGCATGAATAAAGCTCATATTTTTACATACTTACAGTTTTCATATGAGACTCTAACAAATTAACAAGTCTTCTATTTTCTCTATTGGAATAACTGATAGGAAGTTTAGTATGATCATTTTGTTGAAGTGGATTAGCTCCTCCTTGAAGCAGCACAGCAACAGTGTCCACATCATCAGCAAGCACAGCATAATGTAAAGCACTGAAGTTGCGGAATGTGGCCATATAATCTAAACGATCACAGAACTCCTCCTCACGTATTGTGACAACTTCTGCTGCTCTCATTCCACGTTCCATAGCAGTTCGATACACATTAGAGAACTCATCTCCAAGATTTGGATCAGCTCCGGCATCCAAAAGAACCTTAACAGTTCGGGATTTGCCATTTATTGCTGCAGCCTGAAGTGCTGTCCAACCCAAAGGATGTCGTTTATTAACATCGTGACCTTCCTTTAATAACCTGTAGGAAATGAGAAAGTATGTCATTTATTTAAACTTGACTCAGCGACCATAGATAGAGCAACCAAAAAGGTAATTAAATAACTTGGCTAATATATGAAATATCTGAATAAGCATTGAATTACTTCAGGACTTCTGCATCATTTCCTTTCTTGGCAGCAGTAACTAGTCGTTTATCTGAAATACATAAAATTAAAACATAAATTTATTTTCGCACTTTGCGAGAATTTTCCTAAACTGCAAAAACATACTGGATTAAGTACCTGAGTCATATGCAGCAGAACATGTTGAAATGAGCCCTAAACCAAGGAGAGCAAGAGAGATATTTGACGATGGAGGTGGTTTCCTCTCTGAGTTATTATTGTAGTTCGATTCAAAATTAGGAGCTACATTTTTTTTTAGAAGTAATTCGCTAGTTGCGATGCATAGCGATCGCTCTAAATTATTATTATTTAATACTTGCAGACTCTGACGCAACAAGCTCTTAACCCCTATCAAATGCACTTTACTTAGAGTTTTGAACGATATATGGTTTGATGCTAATTGACATCTGCTAGAAATGTAAGTACCTAAAATTTTTAACAATTTATCCATAGTTTCAATGAGTTTACGTTACGCAAATCATATCAAACACAAGAAATCCAAACTCTCAGTAGCAGACCGTTTCCACCGACAGAACGAAAAATACAGACCGTCCATGGCAGAGAATAAACCAATGGGAAGGGGGTGGGGGGCGGGAAAAGGGTCAGGAAGGAGTGAAGGGTGAGGAGGGGGGCGGGACCAGGGGAGACCATCTCTGCCCATACAAAATTGTAACCTCTGAATCGTCTGAAGGCTGTCCTCAGGGATGGCAGAAAATTAGCTAAATGGTTGTTAAGGACAATTCCAAAGCAAAAAGTGCTAAAAAGTCAAGAAAATCTGACGACGACTTAGTTTCCGGAGTGGATGAAAATATTTCTGTCCACAAGCGAAATCTTTATTTTGTGTCTTTCCCCGTTGTTTTGGTTTTCAACGTTCTCAGTTCATTGGTGTATCACCTTTATCTCATCTTTAAGTATTTATACTGTCATTTTTCAAGATTGGGTCTGCTGCAGCGCCTTCGAAGGCGTACTGCGACTCATGTGCAAGAACTGTCTGATGGAAACGCTCTTTGTGAAGTTCCTCCACACGTCTCAGAAATGTCAACAAAGTTTGGCCCAAAGCACTCAGCTGGTCCTGGGCCAGCAGACCCACTTCTTGCCAAGCAGAAAGCTCATCATCGGAAAGCGTTTGAATACATTTCCAAAGCACTCAAGATCGACGAAGAAAATGAAGGTAAATAGATGTAGCTAGCGATCTTATCTGTTTGGCACCTATTGAACTATGACA
This sequence comes from Odontothrips loti, assembly GCA_038380765.1. Taxonomy (NCBI): domain Eukaryota; kingdom Metazoa; phylum Arthropoda; class Insecta; order Thysanoptera; family Thripidae; genus Odontothrips; species Odontothrips loti. Next base: position 20,081,696 of record CM076245.1, read on the forward strand.
TTTACATAATGCAATATTGCCCATGATATATTTTTGCAGGTCAAAAAGATCTTGCAATTGAATTGTACCGTAAAGGGATCCTTGAGCTTGAAAAGGGCATTGCGATTGATTGCTCTGGAGGCAAGGGTGAAGTATGGGAAAGAGCACAGAGACTGCACGATAAGATGAAGACCAATCTCAGTATGGCGAAGGACAGATTGTCATTTCTCGGTATGTATTAAAAAATTTCAGAGGATGTAGCATAAACTGTGTTCATCAAAAATGCTTATTGGAGTTCAGTATTATGGTGAAAGTTCATAGATCATAGATACCTATGAATACACACAACACGTAGTTATAATCTAGTACTCTCGCAGTGTTGCCTGGTCATTTTTGTCAAATTTCTGAGTAGTTAATAGATTTGTAGAAGCAAGTATTGAAGGTTGAGATGGCCGGCTTTGTGTGCAATTGTGTGCAGTTTTCAGATTAGTGTAAATTTTAAGTCTTTGCTCGTATTTAGGAGAAATTTATTTTTTTAATGCAGAAACTGAAACATCCTCACCTGTGGAATGCACTGAGACGGAGAAAGTGGGCATCCTTCCAAATATAGGTAGTGTATGTGCATGACTTCACTGTTGATTGAAAGCAAATAAGATTATTCAATAGCTTATAGATAAGCAGGTCTATGTTTGGCTGCTTTTATACTCAGATTTTTTTTTTTTTTTTTTTAACAGCCTTATGTATAGTGTGTGGTTTAAAAAAAAAAAAAAATTTATTGTATTAATTATTGATTGTGTCACCTCTTCATTTCTCTACCAAATCAGTTTGTTTTGAAATGTTTTGTATCCAGCATTGTTTTATATTTGCAGCCTCTGGACGCAAACTTCAGGTCCCTATGAGAAAAGCTACGGAAGGAGTAAGCAGTGGTGGTGGTCACAACAGAAGTAATACTCTTCCCAGGAATATGGGTTCCAGGTCGTGGAGCAACATTAGTAGCGCACGCACTGTGAAACCTTCTTCTACTCCACCTGCTGTCAAACGTCAGATGTCGGTCAGTGATCAGCACATTGCTTCAACCTGTTCCCTTAGAAAAGGTGTCCAGTAAGTTTCCTTTTTGTTTTTTCCTCAGGGTCCAAGCAGTTCACCAGTTCATAGATCAAGTAGCAGCAGTGGTGGAAGCCATAGTAGCCATGCAAGTCATAGCAGACATGGCAGTGGCCCCAATAGTGGGAATACCAGTGGAAGCGGCGCCCCCAGCAAGAAACAGCCTGTGTTGAAAGGAGTTGACTCTAAACTTGCAAATCTGATTCTAGATGAAATTGTTGAAGGTAGCTGTCCTGTACAGTGGGATGATATTGCCGGACAGAAGGTAAAGCTATGTTTTCTGTTTCACATACAGTACGTAGTGGTAAGTTAAAGTACAGAGGCTCATATAAGATGTTGTTGTTTGTAGGTAGCAAAACAAGCATTGCAAGAAATGGTGATTCTACCATCATTGAGACCTGAACTCTTTACTGGTCTGCGTGCACCTGCTCGTGGTTTGTTGCTCTTTGGACCTCCAGGAAATGGTAAAACACTCCTTGCAAGAGCAGTTGCAACCGAGTGCAAGGCCACATTTTTCTGTATAAGTGCAGCAAGTCTCACCTCAAAATATGTGGGAGAGGGAGAAAAGTTAGTTAGAGCTCTATTTGCTGTTGCAAGAGAGCTTCAGGTTAGTTTATGTCAACACAATTTTCCCCTATCGGTACCACACTTAAATTTTCATGACAGAAAATAGGATTGTTCTTCATGATGTTTTATTTTTTACTTTTAGCCATCAATTATATTTATGGATGAAGTTGATTCTCTCTTATCAGAAAGAAGGGAAGGTGAAAATGAAGCAAGCCGACGTTTGAAAACAGAATTTTTACTGGAATTTGATGGTCTTGGTACCAATAGCGAAGAGAGACTTCTAATTATAGCTGCTACAAATCGTCCTCAGGAACTTGATGAAGCTGCTTTGAGGTTTGCTAAATTTCACAAGAATATTCTTTTTTTCCATTTAGTTCACCAGTTTGTATTCTATGTACCCATACTTGCAGACGATTTCCGAAAAGAATATATGTGGCTCTTCCTGATGTCTCAACTCGTGAAACACTTCTGAGACACTTATTAAGTAAACACAACAACCCACTTTCTGGATCAGAGTTGAAAAAGTTAGCAGAGCTTACAGAAGGTTACTCAGGATCTGATCTCACAGCACTTGCAAAGGATGCAGCTTTAGGACCTATTAGAGGTAAGTATGGTCTTTTTTTAAAATACTCATTCCTTGCTGATTGATTTCTAACTCCCCTTTCATTCTGCAGAACTGAATCCAGATCAAGTACGTAACTTGGACCCAAAGAAAGTTCGCAGCATTTCGTATGGTGACTTCCAAGAGTCCTTGCGCAGGATACGTCATAGTGTTTCTCCAGGCAGTTTGCTCATGTATCAAAAGTGGAATGAAGACCATGGAGATGTGACCATCTAAACTAAAGCACATTAGGCAAAACTGCTCAGTACCTAGATTTGGTTCTTGTGTGAAGTCCTGCATTTATATTATTATTGCTTTCCTTTTCTCAGTGCTTCTTGTACTGCCTGTTGTCTTGTGCCAAGGTAGTCTGTCAATTGTTTTTTTTTTTTTGCATTTCTCAAATGTTACCATTTGTTTAGGTGCTAATTTAAACCTGTTTTGTTTGAATACAAGTAGTCTTGTAGTGTTAAATAAGCCTTAAGTTTCAGTGATATTAGAAGTATTACTTTATTTGTTTTCTTTGAGTTGTGTCAAGATAGAAAGACTTAAATGTACTGTACATGTCTTCTTATCAACCTCAAAGAACAGCCATTTTTACAAAATGCTTAATTAAGTTTAGCATGTGCCTTACACATGAGCTTTACAGTTAAGTTTGGAAGACAGAAGTTGAATTTTCAATTTTTTTAAAAGCTTATGGCAGAACTGGCAGAGGAAGATCAAGCAATTCAGTATACTGTTCACGGTCTGCTTTCCAAGTACCAAACCTCCAATCAAGCCTTAAAAAAATGAATATTTTAAAACTTTTACTGATTAAGTCGTGAGTTTTTGGTTGAAAAGACATTCCATCTTAATGTTCTTTTTTAATCACCTCTTTTGATTTGTTTGTCCTTGTTAAATGTATTAAATAAGTGCTGTTATGAACCTTGGTTCCTTGTTGTTAAATTCTCATGCCTGAAAGGCATTTTTCTGTTTTCTGACCTGTGCTGTGCATTTTGTTTTCTGATGGCCTCTCAAGACAAGTAATCTTATTAAATTCCATTGTAAAATTTTCTGGGAAGCAGTCAGTGCCACAGTTGTGTCCTATTTGGGTATGATATGCTTCTGTGTGATTTTCTGTAACTGCGGGAGTCATGTCTGTCTTAAATCTAAGATAAGCATTTCCTGGTTATCAATTATAACTGGATTACATGTACTTTTCTCTGGGATGTATTTAAAAAAAATAATTGTTGAATTTAGCTGTAAATAACTGTGCTGTGTTTCAAGAAAATGGGAAGTTTTTCATTTACCTCAGACATTTCAGGAGGTGACGTAAATTTTAAAAAAATTCATAGTAATGTGGGAGCCTGTGTAAATTTTTGCTCTCATTACATTGAAGGATAACATGGTACATTTTTTGTTTTTGTAATTGTCTGATTGTCTAACATCAGTAAAATATTGGTGACATATTTCAAATTTGTTGTTAACTAAAGGTGATGGATTTATTTCTTCTGCTTTTTAACAATGTTTGACTTTGTAATCAGTAATCATTGTTAATTTTGTATCAAAATGGTAATGTTAATCTGAAAGATACTCATTTCCCATTCAGGAAGTGTCTCTTCGGTGGGCGATTTGCTTCAATTTTTGTTTGAACTGAATGGAATTTAAGACTGTGCCATCTTTTTGAGCAGTTTGCAGTATTTTTCCATTATGTTATTTTTTTATGGATGAACAACAAATTTCTAAAGCTGCTTTCCCTTTACATTTTCTGGCGTTGTTAACCTTGTTTTATAAAATTTAATTTGTGCATCATGCTATGGGTATACTATTCTAGGAATATTTTTTCTGTACTTGGGGCTTATGAGTTAAGATATTTTTCTGCAGGCTGTATGTCAGTGCTCTTAATTATTGATACTCCTTCAAGTAGGCTTGATGTGCTGTGTGAGTACCCTTTGTGTTCCAAACTACATTTCTTTGAATAATTGAACATTCAGCTTGTTGAGATAACCTTCTAGCATGTTGTTACCATAACTAGATAAGACGTTGGTCAAGAAGACAACACCCTTTATTTTCATTCCCGAATCCATAATATTTTAATTTTTAACTAATTTGTTAAAACAGACTCAGTACTACTGTATGTATACATCATCCATAGTTTCCACTCATGACCAGCATTTTTGAGTTAAGGGAGGGGTGCTCAATATTATAATAAGGGCTGTGTTTTAGCCATAAGATTTTGTGACCGACCAGATAAGAAGATGTGTCTTCTTGTGTCTAAAAAGGGTTCTCTCTAATATATTCCATTTATTTCTCTTTGCAAATGCATGCAAATTTTTTGTTTGTCATTTAGAAGAGAATATCAAAATGGCACTTATCTTGGCATGCTGTTTTGGTGTCAAGTGTGAAATAGTAATCTAATCTATTCAGCGGTTTATTTTAAAAGCCTAATTTATCAGATTTCTTGTATCCCTTGAAGGTATGTTGGTTCCTAACATTGTCCACTTGGAAAGTTCTTGAACATGTTATTTCATCACAATTGATACTATTACATCATACCGTATTTGTACGTTCCCCATTTTCCCCCTTCTGTAGTGTAGACTGAATACAAGTTTTATTTGTGTGAGCTTTAGAAAAAGGGAAAGTTGCTTGTAGTGACTGTCTTGTGGGTGAAATTTAAACTTCGAGGATTTCATCAATGTGTATGTTTTCAAAAGTAGGAGCAAGAAAATTATGTTCCAAAAAGGACCGAGCTGAGTAGTAGACATGTTTTAACTGTAGAGGTAGAACTGCATAGAGACCAGTAGAGATTAAACAATCTGTTCCTGGAGTAGTTTTTATTCCACAATTGTTTAGAACACTATTTTTCTATGGAGAAAACCCCATCACATCTGTGAATTTTAAGCAATGTGTGAACACATGCTGTTTGAATCTAGTCCAACCTCTGTAGATGCAGGCATATTTCTGCAGCCAAAGCTCACCGCACAAGAGTGTCATGTTTCTAAATGTCAAGAAACCTCTGAAAAATATACATAACTTCAGCACCTCATTGTTTGTTTCTTTGTTTACTTTACCTTGAGCCTGTTCACTTCATTCCTGCAGCAGCTGAAGTACATCTTACACTAATTTGGCAGCTGTCCTGGAAGCCTCTGCCCATTTATATCTAATCTGAACAAGCTACAAACGATGCAGAGATGGCTGACCGTCAACAATTTCTCAAAGCGTCATTCCTACTGCCATCTGCAGTAAGAAATGTAATCTATCAGTAAAAAATACTTGCAACCCATCCAAAAATGAAAACTATGAAATACATTCGGACTTGACTTGAATCATTCCTACACTGTAAATGAAGCAATGATGATCATCATTATTTAAACTATGATGAATGTTCCATCATTCGTTTTTGTAATAAGTAACAGTTATGTTGATATACTGATTTATTGGTGCTCCTAAAACTGATGATTTTCGGGACGATCATTACTCATTCATTTGCAGTGTATCAGCTTAGAGAAGCTGACCTCTCAATGAAATAGACACAGAAAGTAGAACCATCTAGGATCTAGGTGAAACCACCCGAAAGTCCTAAATATCTATCGATCCTAAAAATTACGGCGCAACCGTAAAAACAACAACAACAACAACAACTTTTAACAAAAATAGCTATCGCTAATACATATGCGTACGAAACGGTTTGATATCTCGCGGCCCTTCGAAAACGAGGAACACATCGCTGCTGCGACGTTCGCTCCTATTAAAATTGTCGAGAGGGTAGGCAGGAGGGACTATTCCCACCACCACCACCACACATACCCAATAAAGACGGACAGTACGGTCTTTGACAACTACTTCCTTACCAATCTCTGGTACAAAATCCTGGCGCCTGGTGGCCTCGATCGCGATTGAGTTATGCGGGTCTGCCTACCCACCAGGCGGTCGCTCCTCATATTTAGACACACCGGCCGTATAACGAGTAATGTTTGCAGATCACAGAAAGTACAGAGCCGACCTCCTCGAAGAGGAAGGCAAATCACGATATCGTTTTTTTTTAATACACAAAATACACAGTCTAGTGCTAAATAAATTAGGATTCATTACTGACAACAAACAACACCATAGTACTATAATTTAGTAGTAGTCGTTTACCACTTTGCACTCTATATCTCTCTTAACTAGACATATGGAGGCAGTCTGGCCCTCACCGTCGTGACAAGTCTTAAAAAATATATATAACAATGGCACAACATTTCAGATGTCCACTCGCTTGCACAACACTCCGAAAGTTTCTGGCAGGAATGAGACAGCCGGAGACCACGAGAGGAGGACGCGACGGCACCGGCAATAAAGATGTCCTCCGACACGGAAGGGACACACAAGACACCCGGGACGGGCTTGTGCAGCCGGCCCTGAGTGCAGCTCGCAGCTGTCAGACTTGACGTGCCGTGCTGCGTGCTGCCCGTGACGGATCGCTGGGAACAGAACAACAGGGTGTGTGCTGAGCAGCGGTGCCGGGCAGTGCCTGGCATCGCGTGTGCCGAGCGCCTGCGAGTGCTCGGGTAGGCCAGCCCGCACGGCACGCGTGCACGACGTATCAGGGACTGCCTACCCAGCAGGCGCTCTGTGCAACCGAGGACGGGGCTTACGAGGTGGCGGGCGGGGTGCCTACTGCCTACCGCTGGACGGAGAGGCAGGCGTGGCTGGAGCCGGCTGGAGCCGGCTGGAGCTAGTCTGGCGCCTAGTCCGGGCCGAAGTGCCGCATGGGGTACTGCGAGCGCGAGGTGTCCACGTCGGCCGCCAGCTGGCACGCGTCCTCGGCGATGTTGCGGCACAGGCAGATGGAGAGCACCACGCCGAGCAGCTGCAGGCCGGCGATGGACGAGCAGGTGGCGATGAGCACCGCGCTCTCCCGCCGGAACCACAGCACCAGCTCCAACAGGCAACCCTGCAACAACAGTCCTCTGGTGTTCTAGACAGAAATTCACAGACTAGCTCTTCGAACCCAGGGACAGCAGACGCATTATAGAAACACATCGAGTTTGAAGCAGTCCACTGCAACTACACCCAGAAACACGTCGTTTTAGACCTGAACTTCGAACCGGCACAGCTTTTCTCGTTATATAACGAACAATTTTTACAGTGTTGCACGAAGCTTCAATGTAGCTTGGGTCAGAGACTGTTACCTTGGTAAGTTCGAGACTAGAGTTTGTCAGGTCAATCTTGAACATTTTTCTGGGTGTTGTTGAGTACGGCACGTTCTGCGGTCGAGCGATCAAATACCAGCTGCAGGGTGTTATTTGCTTTTCCCTTAAGGCGCCTTACCTGCTTGTACCTGTGCCGCTCGTGTTCCCGAGGGTCGTTGTCCTGGCAGGCCTGCACCTGCTTCGGCCGCGGCGTCTGCCAAGGCTCCTCCGTCTGCAAGGGGCATACAGCAATGTCAGAACCGGCACCGGACGCCAGGCGAATGCTCTGTTAAATGTAACAGGTCTGCCAACACCTGGGACGTCACTTGTCCTCCTGAGGTGGCATTGAACCGCGGATAACAGTAGTGCTCCCAACTATTTTAACTATAAAACTGAAGTTTCACTGGAGCACCATAGTCACAGTCTTTTGCCAGCTAAACTTCAGTTTTCGGTCGTATAACTAAAGTTGGATCGTAGTTTCTCAGTGACGTTCACCACTGCGACAAACCACACCGGGACTACAACGGCGGTGACTGGTGGTCATGGACACGCGATGCACGCGATACAGGGTCCATCGACTTTCAGTAAATCACCGTTGTGTGACGGCTGAACCTTGCTCACTACCAATTCCCAGCAATGTTCACACTGCATTGATTAGAAAGCAAACGTGCCGATATCGTAATATTTGTCGGCGCGGTAGGCTGGAACGCCCAAACATTGGCACGTTAGATTTGTCCGGCCTTGCCACTTCATAAATTCAGGATTTGCAGAATCCTTAATCAAGCAGAAATGGGCGTTTGACGATATGAATCGAAAGATTGGCCAACTCCGCTCCCTCCCTCAATTCACTAATTGCGTCATGTACATTATAAGTAATTATTTCATCTTAAACAAAAAATGTCTACAACAACTGGAAAGCAATATTTTGGGTATAAGGACGCATCGTACGACGAGTAAAAATGTTTATTCAGGCTGCCATGCGGATTCATGCCGAAAAGCCATGCATGAAGAAAGCAGTAAGTAAGGCTGTAGAGCGCGGAAAAAAAGGAAAAAAACCACTAAGCTCTGCTCTCGCTCGATGTTACTTGCTGCTAATGGAGACAAAACCCAGCCGACGAAGCGCGTTGGACGCACCGGCATGGCCCCTCAACATCCCCAGCCCAGCCCAACCCCACCCATCCCCCCTCTCTTATCCAGCAATGCCAGCGCAGAGCACGGACGGCAAGCGACGAAAAAATACCAAAAGTAGAGAAGAAAGGATTACTCACGGTTCCGTGGAAAGACCGCGAAACTACGCTAATGGGGCTTCCGGTCAGTGATACCTGTTGTGGGTGAAAGAGCAACTGCTGTCTTATCAGGCCGAACCACACAGGGACGTCACTAACGCTTCCGTTCTGTGTACATGTGTCAGAGTAAAAGCAGATCTGTTCCCTGGCAGCACCACTGTGAATCTGCTATCAATTTTATTCTACTGTCTCTTGTCGTGTTCCCAATATAGGCTTGAATGACGGGACTACTAGCTCGGTAATGGAAGACAATGGACAGATGGGAAAAAAAGTCACCTACACAACAGCTTATGGACTTTGTTCAGGACTGTATCTTACCTTTCTTCTGCGTGCTACGTAAAAACGGAGATAATTACCATCCTATCACTTTAGGTCTGATAACGACTACCTGGAGGCTTTTTATTTATTAAAAAAAAACAAAAAAAAACAATAACAACAACTCTGGATCACAATTTTGGCCTCGTGGGCTAGGCGCCGCACCGTCTACAGTTTTGTTCAGCGGCGACCGTTTGCTTGCTTATATGGCTGTTCTAAATAAGGTCGTCCGCAATTTGTTTATTTGTACGCCGGCCATCCATGTTCGTTTCACCTCTCACGATATAAAGTGGAATGCAAGAAGCAGTTTCTGTGATCTATGATCGCGCATGCAGAGTATATATCGCAGAGTAGAAAAATGTCGAAACAGCTAGTGGAGCTAGAAGTGTATAACGAATGCGAGCCCGAAGCTCATGTTAGTGGTCTCAGCTTTGTGAGTGCCATAGGAATGTGCAAAAAAGTTAAAACGACATTGACTCGACACCAACCGCCCCTACATACGCCTTCAACTTAGCAACGAGTGTCTTACTTCTATGGGCTCACCCGTCCCGTTCAACCGCTACCAACAGTGTTTAGTTACTGAACGACTATTCTAACAGCCCATGCACCACATGCCATGTCGACGGAACACAATCAAGGTGGCAACCCTTTATCCGCCTTTATCCCCCACCAGAACGCCAACAGCCCCAGGAGCGCCTAAATGCTAGGGCCTCCGCAACGCCATATCGCCACACGCAGAGCGTAGCAGCCTGCAGCCGCCTGCAGCGGCAGTGGCAGCGGCAGCGGCAGCGGCGGTGCTGCGCCATGCCGAGGTAGGTGGCGTGTTGCCTGCCGCAACCACCGCAACGGCCCGGACCGCCGCTGCCACTGCCGCTGCCGGCCGCGATAGGCGTAGGAAGCTGTTGGCGCGCTCAGAAATCGCCTGTATTCTCCCAGGAGATAGGCAATTTCAGCCCGGCCTCCGCCCCTTCCAGCTCCGGCCGTGTCCGGCCCCGCCCCGCCCCTCCGCTCCTACGCCCCTTCTGCGCCTGGCAAATGACGTTATTTGTCACCTGGAGCTCTCCCGGCCTCGGCCTCGGCCTCGGCCCCGCGGACCAGCCAGGACCAGACCCTTCCTCCCCATGTCCAGGGCGGAATAGACTGAACTGGACCGGATTCACCAGATTGGAGGACGGTGGGTGCAGTGTCGGAAGGGGCAGTGCCGAAAGGGGCAGTGCCGGAATCGGCAGTGCCGGAAGGGGCAGTACCGGAACGGGCATTGCCGGAGGGGGCAAGGGGGCAGTGCCGGAATCGGCAGTGCCGGAAGGGGCAGTGCCGGAACGGGCATTGCCGGAAGGGGCAGTGCCGGAACGGGCATTGCCGGAGGGGGCAGTGCCGGAATTCAACTTACATCCGAGTTGGAGAGGACGCAGCAGGTGAGCGGGACGTTCCGAGGCCCTCCGTCCTTGGGTCGTTTCCACCAATTAGTGGCCTGGTAGTCGGAGTCGTTTTTCATCCCGCAGCAGTTGAACTGGGGGCACCGTGGGGAACACAGTCACAGCCTGTCCTCTGCACTTTACTTGTTGAACATTTAAATATTTACGCCACAGGACGCATTTTCCCTTACCAAAAGGAGTAAAAAACAAAAGTACAAAACCAAAAAGAGACACCCCCCAACAAAAAAATAAAAAATAAAAAATAATTCTGGCCCCGTCTGGCTGCTCACCCTGTACTGGGCGAAGTCTACAGACGTGGTGAAGTCCTTGTTGGCCACGTTGTTGTTCTGGTAGTGGTTTTCGATATCCATGCCGTACTTGGTGACGAGTTGGCCGCTGAGGCGGGTCTCCAGGCCCTCGAGGAACTCCTCGCGGAACACGAACGTGAGCACGGCCACGCCCAGCTCCACCCACACTAGCAGGAACAGGAACAGGACGTACTGCAACACAGAGTTTTGGTCCGCGCAGTCGCGAGGATACTGGTTGGGCTCGTCACCTCCTGGGTTCAAATACCACAGCAGCTCCGGAGAGTAGGATTCTCTTCGTCCCTGTGAGTTGACTGACCGTGCCGATGAGGCAGCGCCGCTCGTGCAGCGCGCCGCAGCAGCCGAAGAAGCCGATGAGGAGGATGGAGCCGCCGATGCCCAGCAGCATGTAGCCCAGGTAGTAGATGACGTCCCGCTTGGCCTGCGTGGCCGACACCAGGTGGAAGAGGTGCGCCTTGGCCGGGTCCAGGAAGACCCAGGCTCCCAGCACCAGCAGCGTCCCGCCGGACAGCTGTGGACACACACTGGTTGGTCACAGAACAGCCCGGTATTCGAACCCGCGAGCGCCCCAACACTAAGAGTGACCGAGCAACAGGGCTAACCAGTACCGTCGAAAGGCCAAGTGCAAAGGTGGAAGCAGTGACTCACTCACCCAGAAGAGCATGTTGAAGGAAATCAGGATACTTTTCGCACACTTGGTTCCGCAACCCACTGCCATGGTGAATCTGGAACAAGCAGGAATAATATATGAAGGGGCGGGGGCTGTGGTTGCGGGCATAAAACCCATGGGAGCCTGAAACGACTGAGGAGGAGGAGAAGGAGGAGGGAAAGGGGAGGAGAGGAGCAGGGCGAGCGGAGCACAGTGAGGCACCGAGGAAAATGCCGGCCACCCTTTTAAGCAATCATCAGCAAGATAAATGGGAGGGCGGAGCGGAGCTCCGATACAGCGTGGCAGCGGTGGCAGCGGTGGCAGCGGTGGCAGCGGTGGCAGCGGTGGCACCTGAAAAGCCTTTCACCGTAATGAATTACAGGTAAAAATATCGCGGCGGCGAGCGGTACGTCCTCTCCGAGATTCATTCGCCCATCATCATTCTGACACAGAGAAATACTGTTTGTTATGCTATTGTATACATTTGCTGAGCAACATCATGTCTCTCTGTCTCTGTCTGTCTCTCTCTCTCTCTCTCTCTCTCTCTCTCTCTGTCTCTCTCTGTCTTTCTGTCTCTCTCTCTCTCTCTCTCTCTCTCTCTCTCTCTCTCTCTCTCTCTCTCTCTCTCTCTCTCTCTCTCTCTCTCTCTCTCTCTCTCTCTCTCTCTCTCTCTCTCTCTCTCTCTGGCTGTCGACAGATCTGACTGGCTGTCGACAGATCTGTCTGTCTGTCTGTCTGTCTGTCTGTCTGTGTGTCTGTCTCTCTCTCTCTCTCTCACACACACTCTATCGATAGCGAACCGGAACTAAGCGCCACCGGTGCGGCCATTGTCTCATTTTGTCCCGCGTAGGCAGATACGGGCCGCGCCGGGCCGGGCATTGTCCCAAAGTCTGGGTGGTGCGGCGCGGAAGGTGGAGTACATGGACCGGACGGGGAGCCGGGGAGCCCCCAGGGGCCCCAGCCCTCGGCGGAGGTCTGCCTGCCCTGACGACCCTAACGCAACGTCGATATGATAATTAATGATGCGAATGTGAATGTGGCTTTGCCTCCCATCATCACGGCCGTTTTTACGGGCAGCAGTCCGCAGAGGCAGGTCCCACAGGCAGCCCGCGCTGCTTGGGGAGAGGGGGGGGGCTGGCCGATGCGGCCCCGCAGGACCGGGACCGCACAGGGCATTAGGGGAGGGGGGGGGGGGGGTCAGGGCGTAGCACCCTCCCCTCCCATCCCACACCAGCGCGTCTAGCTCGCACCGCTCGCACCCCTTCTCTCGCATCCAGCTGGTGCTGGTGCTAGCCCGGAGCGAAGGCGGAGCCCGGAGCCATGGCGGAGCCGAGAAACAAGAATTGAAAATTGCACGCGCCACGCGCCCGGCTGTCAGCAAAGTGAGGCGGGGGCGAGGCCGGGCCAGGGCTGGTCCCGCTTTCCACCCTGCGGAGCGTGTCATGTGTGACGCCGAGCCGTGACGCGTGGCGCACGGTGTGGTCTGCGGTCGGGCGGCAGGCCGGCGGTGCGCTGCACACTGCACACTGCCGAGCCGGGCGAACAGGACGGAGGGGAGGGACCGGAGCAGACCACACACCCGCCATGATTCTGCATGCTCGGATCATACCTCAAATGCTTCGGGGAAGTATGTTTTTCTTACTCTCATTTATCTGCCAAGCATGACAGCTTCACCGGAAGCGTAGGACACGAAGGGGGACGCTTGCGGAGGAATTCTTATTACAATAAAATGCGCTAGAGATGAGTATTTGGGATTGAGGGCGCAGAGCCCGGAGTCCGGAGTCCGGAGCACGGAGCACGGAGCACGGAACACGGAGCCCGGAGCCCGGGGCGTAGACCAGGAAGGCCTCGCTGGGGGGCAGTTACAGTTGCGCGCTCATGCCAGTCAGGACCAGGGCGGGAGGCGTGCTCCCGTTAGCGATGTTGGTCTGATTTCGCGCATAGCTTGATTCAGGCGCTTGGGACAACATGCTCGACTCCTGCATACACAATTAAGGGCCATGAATCAGGTTCTCTGCTCTCCGTGGGAGTTGGGGAGGCGCAGCGGCGACCGCGTGGGCCACTGTGACGTCAGACACAGCCTACCACCCCGAAACCGGCGGTCCAGGAGAGTACGTCGATGAGGTACTCGTAGAGTACCGCGGAGGTACTCGTAGAGTACCGCGGAGGCGGAGGTACCTCAGGATACCCGGAAGACCCGGACCCGGACCTGAAAGAAAGACAACCTGCGAATCTTTCCGCCTGTAAAGTAGGCAAAAATGTACACTGCCCCTCCCTAGGGCCGCTCCCGCCTCCGGGGTGCCCAGCGCAGACCCGGGCAGGACGTCCCCAGCACCGGCAGGACGCCGCGCTGGCTCCGCTGGCTCCGCTGGCTCCGCTCCGGCCCCGGAGGAGAGGAGCCCTCCACGTCCAAGTTCGAGTCCCCGGGGAGTGAAAAGAAGCGGCAAATGGAGATGGAGCGTGAAGAGGATGAGAAAGTCGGCGAAAGGTCGGCGGGAGGCTCATGCCGGAGAAGCAGAGAGGGAGAAGCGCCGTGAGGGGGAGACAGACACTGGATGCGGTGCTCCCGAGAGGTTTGGTCATACTTCGCTCACACGTAAAGGCCTTCTTCCTGAAGTACCTGTTCAGCAGCAGCCACACAAGGGGTGGGGTGGACTGGTGAGGGGGAGGAGGGGGAGCGGGTAAGTAGTCAAGCGTTTCTTTCTTAGTGTTTGAACATCCCCCCGGGGTTCGGGATGGGCCGAGCCGGGCCGCAGTGCAACCACAGAGATCATGGCATCTTCTTATGAGGCGTGCTGGAATCATGGAGACGGCGCCCATCGGCTTGGGAGCGGGGAGGGGGAGGGGGAGGCAAAGCGGGCAAAGCGCCTTACGAAGTCGGGGTAGGCATCCCGCTGCCGGCGGATGTACAGCGGGCTGGCCTACCCTGCCGACTGCAGGCGCTCGGCGATGTTCCGCGCCGCCGGCTGGAGCAGGCTTAGGCGAGAGAGCGAGAGAGAGAGAGAGAGAGAGAGAGAGAGAGAGAGAGAGAGAGAGAGAGAGAGAGAGAGAGAGAGAGAGAGAGAGAGAGAGAGAGAGAGAGAGAGAGAGAGAGAGAGAGAGACAGAGACAGAGACAGAGACAAAGAGACAGAGAGACAGAGAAAGAGAGAGAGAGAGAGAGAGAGAGAGAGAGAGAGAGAGAGAGAGAGAGAGAGAGAGAGAGAGAGAGAGAGAGAGAGAGAGAGAGAGAGAGAGAGAGAGAGAAGAAGAACCGCATTTCAATACGCTGCCGATATGCCATTTCCTTCTATCCTTTCCAGCCATTGTGCGGTCGCTGTGTGGCGGGCAGGGGGTGGGGCACGGGGCAGGCGGGGCACCTACCTCGAGACCTCGAGTAGTGCACCGACTGTACAAAGTGCAGTGCGGACAACCCGTGCGTGCACTCTTAAATTCCAACGAACAGATCTTCGCAGATCTACGAAGACCAACGGTGCAAAACACGACATTGCATGACGAAGATTGACTTCGTACCTTACGAAGAACGGCTATGTAAGGCCCCTAGTTTCACCAGTGTACGAAGCTCAGCTTCGTTTTGAAATCAAATGCGTAGCACTCTGCGAAGACAGCTCTTTGTAATACAAAGCGGCCGCTGATTTCTTCGTTGGATTGAGAATTCCTCGTGTTACAAAGAAAGGCGCTCTTTGTAGGAATTCGGAGTGTGTGGTTAGAGCGTGGAGCAAAGAAGCCTGTCTGAATTCCGCGCCGCTTTCGTTACGAAGTGATTGCCCCCCCCCCCCCTGCGAACCGCTCCCCGCCACCCCACGCAGAAAGTCCTTGGCACCGACAAAACAGACGCCCATCTGGACCGAACACCGAACCTGACACAGCTGCCGTGCCAATTCTCCTCCCCGCGCCTGTCTATGGCACACCGGTGGTGCGCACTGCCAACATTTCTCCTTCCGGCACACACGGAAACTCAGCGCAGACCGACGAGGTAGGCTATTTACATTTAAATTTCCTCTGCTCGGAGAAACATACAGAACAGATAGCGCCCCTTCACTCCAAAGCGCTCCGACAAGTCATTACGGAGAGCTGTGGTGTGTACAGTACGGGTGTGCATTCCGTATTTTTGCGCACACTTTAGCAACAAAAAAGGTGAAAAAAAAAAAGAAGTTCAACATAGTACAAAGGCCTGTTGTCTCGGCCGTGTTTGGAATTCTTTTTGCAAACTTTTATCTCGGTTCACAAAGGCACACATACACACACGCGTGCGCGCGCACACGCACGCCCGAGGGCCGTTATTGCTGCTGGTGACCACGACAAGACCCACGACGTGCACGGTGGCGCGTGTATCGATACTTGTCACAGTCACACATGCCGATCGACGGAATCACTTTACCGACGTGTGGGCGGGAGGCGGAGGCGTGCGTACGACGGCGACGCATGCGAGGTGGGGGGAGGGGAGGGGGTGGGGGAGGGGAGGGGGTGGGGGGGTCCTGAACGTGCCGCCGCGCCAGGGAGCTGAGCTGCGCGGAGCCGATGTGGAGCGGTGCGGGCGGTGCGGGCGGGACGAGATGGAGGATTTGGCACGACCAGACCGACCTCACCCCTCATGCAGGTGTAATTCATGAGACTTGCCGACCACGGGCAGAAAAACGGACGGAAAGAGAGAGGGGGGAGAGAGAGGGGGGAGGGGGAGGTAGGGGTTTGCAGCGTCTTTGTGAGTGGAGTTGAGGCGCGGCCAGGCGTGGCTCGGCGTGGCCATGAATAAGTGCGTTATCCGCACGAGCCGGCTGGCGGTGCGGGCGGGTCGTGGCGGGGGGCGTGAGAGAAGGGAGGGGGGGGGGCTGTGAGTCCACGGAGCTCCGGGTAGGTAGCGGTAGTAGTAGGGGTGATACGCGGATGGGGCAGTAGCAGGCAGCAGCAGCATAGCGCAGCAGCATGGCAGCAGCAGCAGCAGCAGCAGCAGCAGCAGCAGCAGCAGCAGCAGCAGCAGCAGCAGCAGCAGCAGCAGCAGCAGCAGCAGCAGCAGCAGCAGCAGCAGCAGCAGCAGCAGCAGCAGCAGCAGCAGCAGCAGCAGCAGCAGCAGCAGCAGCAGCAGCAGCAGCAGCAGCAGCAGCAGCAGCAGCGTTGAGGACTCGCTGAGTGCCGGAGCATTCCTCGTAAGCACGGCACTGGCAAGGCAGCAAGCAGCAGCAGCAGGCAGCAGCAAGGCAGCCGTCGCAGGGCAGCGTGCAGCGTGCAGCAGCAGCTGCAGCGGCGGCAGCAGCGCAGGCAGCAGCAGCAGCAGTGCGGCGCAGCAGCAGCAGCAGCAGCGGCGGCAGCAGAGGCAGCGCAGCAGCTACAGCTGTGCAGCAGCGATGCTCTGTTTGCGTAAGCACGGCACTGGGGTCCCGCACGGCCTGCGGCGGGGCGGGGCGGGCAGTGCGGCGCCGAGTGCGGCGGGAGAGGGCGGTGCTACGCTGTGCTGCGATGCTCTGTTTGCTAGGGTCCGCACGGCCCGCACGGCCCGCACCACTCGCCAATATCTTATTTGCACAAAAGTAAGGCAAAGGCGGCCGCGGGGAAGTGTGATGAAAGTGGGCTGCCGATCGCCTGCTCTGACGGGGACGGGGGCTGTCACAGGACATTTGCAGTCGAGTGCGGAAGTCTGGTCGGGTCCGTGTGGGAAAAATATGGGTATTGAGCTGCGTAAAAACGACCGTCCATCTAGCAGTGTTGGGGTGTGGGCGGTAGTGTAGTGCACCGACCGAGTGTTCTGTGACAAAGGGTTATGGACTGCGGCGTTGATTTCAAAACAGTATCCAACGATTCAGTCTGCGCTCTAGATTCTACTTCTATATGGCGGCGCTTCATTGACATTCTGAGTGTGCCCCGGGTCCGCCGGCCGCCAGGGCGGTCTGTGGTTTCTCCTCGATGAGCTGAGGCGAGCGGAGGCGAGGCCAATAGACGCTGCGCGGGGACAAGCAGGGGCGGCGACGGGGCGCGACGTGACATTGTGGCTGTCGTCTGCCAGCCTCACTCCTCACTCCGCCCCGCCCTGCCCTGCCCGGCGCGGCGCTAGCCCGGCTCTAGCCCGGCTCTAGGCCGGATAGCCACGCCCTGAGACGGCAAGTCCATAACCCGGTTCCGGTCGGCTAGGCTGCCCAGCTGCCCGAGTGGTACTACAGTACAATGGCGATGGACCTCGACCGGCGAGAGAGAGATACAGAGAGAGAAGGATGCGAGTCTGAGAGACAGAGGCAGGAGACAGGCAGCCGATGACACTGCTGCGGCGAAGTCAGTGAGACGCGCTAAGCTGCCCCCCCCCCCCCCCCCGCCTCTCCATGCGCGCCTTCTACCCCCTCTCCCCATAATACATTCCGAATAATTCTTGTGGACCTGGCGGAGCGAAAGCAATAAAGGGAATTGATTTTATTGTTTGTTGCTGGCGCCACACGTACACACACACGCGCGCTCACACACACACACACACACACACACACACACACACACACACTTTTGGTGCCTCTGGGGGACCGGCATACCGAACGTTGCGCTGCTTGTCCTGGTCTCTTGTTGTAAGCTCGTGGGCCAGGGGCAGGG